>AP028438.1:9042868-9201633 GCA_036509395.1 Antheraea yamamai | reverse complement strand
AAAAAAATTATATTGATACGTAGTTCTCTTGTACTGATCTTCAATATTCACGAAATCTTCACATGAATCAGATCATCATCAGATTACAGGGTACTTGTAGACTCCTTAAAATTAACATCCTATTGATGTTAGTAATTTCAATTACGACTTTTTTCTTTGGAACTTTCCTGTTCCCTTTACTAAAAGAAAATCCTTTAGGAAAATGTTTGTTGTACCGAGCATAACATTGTGGACAATTATAAATGAATATTCAACATTCATTAAATTTCTCCGTGATTATGCAATTTATTATTTAAGTAATCTATAGTTCCATACTAATATTATAAAGAGGTAAAGTTTGTTTGTGACGTTCTAGGAGGTTATATCTGGATGCACTTAATCGATTTCGAAAATTATTCTACTAATAGAAAGCCACGTTATTTGTGAGTATCATAGGCTATATATTAACCCGAAAAATGAAAAGACTTTTTTGTGGTAGTCTGATTTGCAAAGTAAGTCGGAGAAAAAACGGTCGAACGAAAACGTTTCTTACGAACGCTGCCTTAAAGATACGTGATATATGATTGAGTTCCAGAGAAAAGTTGTGGAGCTTGTTAATACCTACAAGAAAGTCACGGAGAGCGTATGTCTAACTTTCATATTTAAGTCACAAAAAGTAGTTTCTTCTAAATGTTTACCATCCAACGAAGTGGGCACGGGTCAGTTAGTTAATTAATTATCTGAATTTATTATTTTTGTATGTCATTAATAATCTGTTAATTTTAGATTCGTTCATCATTCACGACTCTTACGTCCAAATTAAAATCAATAAAGGGTGTCACACTGCACTTAGCAAATAGAGTGTACTTGAACGAGGGACCTTATGCATTGAGCCCCAAACTAAGGGAAGATGCTGTTAAAGTATTTGACATAACTTTCGAGAAATTAAACTTTGATGATGGACCTGCCTCTGCTCGTGAAATCAATAAATGGGTAAATACTATTACAAATAATATTGTATATAAATAATATATAATTCATTTACGTATAGAACAATTTACTATACTATATATACTATACTATTTTTTCACCTAATATATACCAGGTGAATATATAAAGGCTCACATCGTTCAATCCCGTGGTACTTCATGGGCACATTTAACATTTAAAATAATAATATCAAAACAACTACTAATAAACAACAAAAAATATCCATACTTAAAGTTTGTTCTAACACTTGGTTGGGACCGATACTTTTAAACTTAGAAATCAGGCCTAGCTTCAAGGAACAACTTTAAAGGGGCACTTTTCAAGGTTAATCATTACGTAACTGCTTATCATAGGAACGCGACACGATCGAACAATGGGAACCAGGGCGCGAGCCGAGTTGCGGCGATATTTATTTATTACACCAGTTCGTTTTTGCGTAAATCAGTTGAGATGTTGAGTGTATATCAGTTTTACGTTTCTTGAGATAATTAGGTGAAATATTAAGCATCGATTGTTTTAATGGATTGGAGTGGTAGGGTGTCTGTACCCGACTAGATCACGACCACCGTACACCAGGTGGAACACCCGCTATAGTGGCACGGAACGTCGCGTTCCGGGATCAGCCGGTGTATATCCAGTAACCGGGGGGGAGAGGCTGTCCCTGACTGGGTCGCTTTCAGGCCGGCATGACAGCGGCGACCGGCGATGGATAGTATGTCTTTCGGTGGTCGCCATTGTTTTTGGGTTGTACTGTGCTTACCATCAGGCACAGTACATTCACTTGGCCGAGCTACATAACAAAAAAAAAAAATTTAGAACGAGAATTGACTAATGATTATTCTGTAAAAATATTGCTGGTGACTAAACAGTCGCTCGGTATATAACGTTTGTTTATACAAATGTTTTATTCAAAAATGCGTTGTCTAAGCACTTCGATATATTATCATACAGGTGGCGAGCAAAACAAATAATCACATTAAAGATTTAATATCATTAAATAGCATCAACAGTAGCAGCAGGATCGCTTTAATCAGCGCTATGTATTTCGAGGTACGATATTATACAATATAATATTACTATAAATTTATATTATGAATTGCGACCGGCCACCACTTCGTTCCTATTAAATTACAACATATACTTTAAGAATAATAAAATACAATCTATCATGCAGTTACGGTAAAATGGGTAGAATAAAAACTATTTATGTTTGAATGTCTAATACAAATACACTATTTTTTACTTGTTTACAAACCTATTTGCTGGCTAGACTTAATTTTTAAATTAATATTTTATTTGTGAACTTATGTTGAGTAATATGTTGTCTTAAGTGACGATTAAGTTGCATATGCAATCCCCATAAAAAATGCTCTAGTAGTTTTAAATATTAGTGTTTTAAGGAAAACAAACATACATTCAACGTATAAAAAAATAACTTATTATATTTTATTACACTCCCTAATTTTCTCGGAATTATTTTCGTAAAATATTTTCAATATATTGATATGACTGTTCCACAGTTTTATTATAGAATGTAGATGTAGATTATACATATAAAAATAAATAGAATAGAAATAGGCATATAGTGAGGGAATATTTGGCACATGATTTGTATGATAAGAAAAGAGGTCGAAAATAGAAGCAGTACCTATATAAATTATAATATTGATTACAAACATAAACATGTGAAGTTTTCGAAAAGTAGAACTAGAAAAATTAAAACATCTTTTGCAGGGATTGTGGAAAGTTGGATTTAACCCAAAGTTTAAAAAGGAACGGCCATTTTATTTACACCAACAAGCAACGGTAAATGTACCAATGATGTACAAAGAGGATACACTAAAATATTTAGTCAGCAACGATCTCGAAGCTCAGGTATAAATTTATGTTCGTTTACTTAGATCTTAACATTATCGTAGTCAATAAAGCACTAGTAAAAACCGCGTGAAAATCCGTTCAGTAGTTTTTAAGTTTATCGTGAACAGACAGACGCGGTAGGGGACTTTGTTTTGTACTATGTAATGTTAATTGTTACACTACAGTGTTATTGAGATATAGATAGAACTTAAGAAATTTCAAGGATAATAAGAATTACCTTATTATTCAATATAAACCTTTACGTGAATGCACAGAATATTTCTTTGCAATATAGAATGAAAACTCTTTTTTTTTTCGAACTGACTACACTATTGACCTAGCAAGGTCTTAACAGCTTCACCGGCCTACTAAGGCTATCGCTTAAGGCATTCAGCCGATTTTATTTGACAACTAGCTCAAGGGTGCGCAGCACATCTCGGCGTGGGCTGTTGCCTGATACATGCAATGCGCGACCTATCTGAGCTAACCTAAGCTAAGCTAATTATTCAAAGATATATGAGTTGTTGAAACATATATGTGTACCAAGCATACATTCCACAACAACTGTTATATATATTTCGTATCGGATAATTTTCTAAACTCTTTCAGTTTTATAAGGGAAGTAAAATAAAACTCTTCCACTGGCATGTGTAAGCGTGTATGCGTGCACGTGTGTGGAGGTGATATGTGTAATGTTGTCGCAGTGATGTAAGATTTTGTGTCACTGTATCGCGCGAGCAGCGCACTCGAGGACTCCACGCCGAGGAAACGGACCTAGGCTTAACTCGCTGCCGAGGGGGGACTCTTCTAAGCAAAATATATGAAACAATTCACTATCTGCAATCATTTTATTTAGTAATATAAAGCAAAGTTTTGAACATTTGAAGCCATTAATACTTATGACAAATGAAGAAAACTTCTATATTAATAATGCAAATACTATATATAATTTGATCTGCATTATTTTTTAGATTTTAGAAATGAGTTACAAAGATGAACAAGCCAGCATGATCTTTGTGCTGCCAAATAAAATTGAAGGTCTAAATGCAGTCTTGCAAAAGTTAGCCGGTGGTTATGATCTCATGTCCGACATAGACAAGATGATATCTATTAAAGTACAAGTAACTATTCCAAAGTTTAAGGTCGAAACAGAAATCAATCTTATGGAAATTTTGCCAAAGGTAATATTCAAATGTTTAGTTTATGATACAATTGTTAACTATTTGATTATGTAAGTATCTATAATATTATATATCTATTTACCGTAAAAAAAATATTACAATGTACTGAGTCAATAACTGATAATTTGTTTAATTTTTTTTACAGTGGTCATAACCAAACAGTATTCTAGTTTATGATAATTTAGTTTTAACTTATAATATTACAGAAAAGTCAACTTTATAACTAAAACTATTTTACTGATTTACTTTTTTAAAGGAAAAACTTTATACAACTTCATTATCATATATCGTAAAAATATACTGACAGAAAAATACCAGTAACTGATTGATCATTGAGTATGACAACTAGTAGTCGACTATTTTAACAATCAATAAAGTATAGTCCGCGTCTTTTTGGCCGCTCTGAATATAGCTTTGAATGTGGCTTTCCGCATAGTACAGACAAGAAGTTAATAGAAAACAAATTCAAAATATTATTATAGGAATGTAACATTGACATTTATTAATCTTTGTCTCAATATTATGCATACAATATACTACGTTTTTAATCAATTATGATTCAAGTAGATATTTGCTTATATATTAAGCAATAAGAATGTGGCAGTGCGGCCATGTTTCTACTTTCAGAAGATTTTGTAGAATAAAGATACGATTTCGATTGTGTCATCTTGTAAAAGCTTTGACGGCTAATTTACGTAAACCACTTATTTGAGTTGAGCAGACATATACATACGTACGAAATTATGTATATAGAGTATTTGCAAAAGATTAGAGAGAAAAATGAACAGACAATAAAAATTGAATCATTACTGAGGTAATAAAACAACAGTAAAAATTGGAAATGGACAATAGTAGCCGAATGATAGAGTAATAGACAAAGCTAGAATATTAACAAATCGCCACATCATGTATTTGTAAGTTATAATTTATAAATAAGTTATAATCACCTGGTTGTTGAGTTTTGGGTAGTCGTTTACTTTAATTGAATGATCCCCCTTATGCAGTATTATGTTTCTATATGTGGAATATATGATGTAGCATATAATGTGCAGGTATTATGCGTGTTACAACACTGTTATTGTAAATAAAATACATTTACAATAAATACATAATTTATAATAAACAACGTCTTCCATAGAAGTATAATTTTTCGAAGTGGATGTGTCTTCTAATAATAAGAAATATTAACAAGAAAACAACGAAATTAGCAATAACGTATAATTCACCACAAAACTATTCTGAATGCGACTGTACAGCGACTAGCACTGACACGGATACACGTGTTAACGTGGGTGCTATAGGGAAGAGGTATGAGCGCGGAAGTGCCTGCTCCACTTTCATCTCATCTTCGTCCCTTAAAGTTGTGTTCTGTGCATCTACTTCAGAGCGGTTAAAAAGTTTGACGCGGACTATAACTAATTTTTTGTATTCTATTTGTTCAGTTGGTTTGTTACTTTTTGTAGCGATGACAGCTCAGTTAATATCGTGTTCGGACACTGCGTCGTGCGATCTAGTTTCGAATCTATAGCCGAGCAGCTGTCATTGTATTCTGGCAGTTGCACTTAAGAGCAAGACCACTCTAGGTTGAACGGGTTTACCACCTTAGACCACATAATTATTTAGCATCAAATGAGCCTATGGAAAAAATACTAAAACCTTTAGAGCATTCAAAACAGTTATAATAATTGTTCTTTACTGAAAGCAAAGCATAGCATGAAGAAACGTTGCCTACTTTTATAGGTACAAATAATTCCATTAGTGTTTTCTGTTTCTTAAAATTAAAAAATGTGATTCACATTTGAAGGCTATTTTGTTAATAATATAATTTAAAATAATCAAGTAAATTTAACATATATGCATCGGGAAGTAATTAATCTGGAAATCATCCCTAAGATTTTTTCGCTAGTATTACTGACTATCGAGGTCTTCAAGAAGGGAAAGTGACTTTAGCTGTTCGAAACCACCAATGCTTATTATACAAATTGCGAAAATTGGCAGGCAGTTCCACTACATACAAGTAATGCCATTACACGCCTCTTTTAAAGACAAGCGTTAAAATACTTCAAACGTAGAGCGATTTACTAAAGTCGCAATAGTTTTATGCCGGTCTTAGTTTATTTTTTAAGACTCCAGTTGAATATAATATAGTTATTACGTTAAAGACTTGCAGTATTCGACTGAATAAAACATGTTTCAGTTTCTGATTGGCTTAACACCGTTACTTATTTAATATGATTATTAATAATAACAATAATCATGATGCATATAAATATTAACTGTTTAATAATTCTTTTTAATTATTTAATTTAGCTTGGAATCAATGCAATTTTCAATAACACCGACTCCGGTCTGAAAAAGGTACTGGATGAAGATGAGCCTTTGCATGTCACAAATGCAGTACAAAAAGTCTTAATTGAAGTAAAAGAAGATGGAGCCGAGGCTAGTACTGGATCAGGTAAAACACTGCTTTTATTGGAAAATCCAATTTTAGGTTTACAGTAATTGGCATTCTTTTTTATAGTAGTTTTCGTAAAATGTAGACTATTATCTAACACTGAGACATATTAAATTAAACATTATATATCTCAGTATCAAATATCAATACTTTCTTTGCTCACATCGAAACTCAAATATTATATGTGTACAAATTTCTCTAGAGGCGTTGATTTTATGAAACATTGAATAATAAATGGTTTCATTCAGTCAATCATTAAAGATTTTTGATAAATTAGGTACACTGATAAAATAATAATGATTATAGATAGCGTATTTTAGTACTTTTACATAGGTTGGTGAAGACTATATATTATAAAAAATAAAACCCACTTATATATTCAACAACACACATTAGAGTATAGAACAAATAAAAAACATCTCACACAGTTTTTGATCTGAATTACTATATTCGTACAGAATATTTATTTTAACATTAAAAACTGGTTTAATTTATTATTTAATGTAGTTTATTTATTAAACATGTATTTTTATGAATTTCACAATAATATCCCGTTTAAACACACATACGTGGTCTTTATAAAATAAGTGGGTTTTAATTTGAACTACAGGTAAAAGAGTTTGTAGTATTAGTAATATATTTATATTCGCTGGTGCATTAGTGTACGACCTGAGTGAATCAGCGTTCGGCGGGGCGTGCAGTGGGGCGTGCAGCGACCAAGAGCGCCGCTCGCGCGCCTCTCAGGGCACACCTACGTGTTAATGCAAATGTTTGAAACGAACGCCGCACGCCCCGCCACGCTCGACGCTCGATTTAAGCGTCCACTCTGGACGTACACTTACTGTGATACATTAGTATAAAAACCTACGGACCCATGCTTATCTATACCGTGATTAGATCCATTTATATGTATGTGTACGCAGGTGTTGGGGTGATGATGTACAGCGCCGATTCCGCCCCTGTACCACGGTTCCACGCTGATCGGCCCTTCCTCTTCGTGCTCACCGGTACCGACCGCGCTGCTCTCCTTACAGGAGTCTACCGCGGCGTAGCCTAATGTGTACCAACCAATGCACAAGTCCCAACGTCACGCATAATATTTATGTTATATTTTATTAACCAATCTATCCATGCGTGCTATAAGTTTGCATTATATGATATAAAAAAACTAAACAAAAATAGTTAACGAACGCAATAAACTGTAAGTTTAGAACTGAACAAAGACAGTGTTATAATCTGCAAGAATTTGTTAAAATATCTTATCATATTACGAGAAATCCGAAACGTGAAATAACAAATTTCATAAAAATCATTTAGTGTAATGATCTCATCAAATGATGGAGATCTGGCATTGTGGACGGATCGCGCAAAAACTACTGTATAGATTTTGAAGATTTTTATTTTTGGTTTTACTTCCTGGACACTTTTGTACTTATCTAAAAATACCATTATCTCTTAATCTAATATAGGTTATTAAAGTTTTAAGAAACTACGGTTCTGTTGCCCCACAAAATAATAAAGCAAAATTGTAGGCCTATTGGTATAGTTTAACCTTTTAAACGATTTTTATTCTGTACATACAATATATTGTTAATAAAATATGCAAACGCAGACGAAGTGTTGAGTATTATCAGCTGATAAAAAATAAATAATCGTATGTCATAAAGAAAGTGTTTTATTTTCCATACATCATTCGAATCCTATGTAAAATTGTCTTCAGACAACGTTATGCGCTTTTAAAAAAACAGTATATCAATATAGATTATTTATTTGATGTTTCAATTATAAAGTAACAAATAAATTACCCTATATCTTCTATCTATCTATATGTACATATAATAAAAATGTAAATCCAACGTGGCTGTACTTTTTCGATTATCGAGAAGAAAATTGTTGCAGGTGTCTAGGAATAAGTAATAGAATACATTTCAATCATTTTTAGAAATGTCTATGTTCTGTTTGTATGAATACGCACCACTGCTAAAGCACTGGGTTCACAATAATACCTCAAGAAAATTAAAAAGCGTATCCTTGAGAGTAATTTAGTCTTCGTTTTATTAAAATCGGACCACTCTATCAAAAGTTATTGTAATTTGAATGACGGCTCGAGGTAAGTACGAGATAAAAATAGATAGTGATTAGACTTAATACATTCAGATGACTTTATTAATCACTGTGTTTTTACATAAGGTTCCACAGCTAGTCTAACTAACGATTATTATAAAGCTGGAGGGTTTGTTTGTTTGTTTGAACGCGATAATTTCAGGAATTACTGGTCCTATGTAAAAAAAAAAGTATTAGATAGCTTATTTATCGAGAAAGGCTATAGGCTATATATCATCACGCTAAGACTAATAGGAGCGAAGCACCAACGAAGAATGTTTCGAAATCGGGTTTTTTTACTTTCGAGAGCTTTCGCTGCGTGTTGGTCAGCCCAAAGTAACTAACTATTCGACGCGCGAAGTAGCGGGCAGTAGCTATCGTGAATAAAACTAAAGTTTTCATAACTATGATGTAATGTTAAATATTATTTTTTAATTTTAGGTATGAAAGAGTACTCTGCCTCCTTTCTGTCTTAAGCGTAAGTTTCACTTTAGGAACAATAAAATATTTTTTCCTCATAGACCCAGTACTGCAGTCAAAATGCTGATTTAGAAGTTGACTTAACACATATATATACACACACATATACACACAAGCGAAACCGCGAGCGAAACCTAGTACTCAATAAACCGAGGAGGTATTGAATATTTTTAGAAGAGTTTTACATTATTTCGACTCTTACATAAAATGGAGATTTATATACAGGAGTGCTCGGAATTCCAGTGGTCCAAATTCAACCATAGATCTCTAATCTAATCTAATGTTCTTAAATAAATCTCTAATTTTCTTCTTCTTTATTAATCTCTAATGTTTTTATTTGTATCACTAAAGCTCGTCAGTAGCTATAATATATAAAATATAAAAAATAGCTATATATATAAAAAATAGCTATAAATAGCTTATAATATAAAAAAAAGAATTAAGAAAATCGGCTTACAAACAGAGGAGGGAGATGCTCTTAACCGTTTCCCCACTACCTATTTACATACAGGTTTATATTAATTAAAGAAATAAATTCAAAACTATAGTAGAGGCATATTAGCCCATTAAAGAAATAGAGTTTTAGAGTATTAATAGGTTTTAGTATTTTCTTTGTTTTTCTATTATAGTTTGTTAGTTTTCATATTATTTATGTTCAATCTGTGAAATCGTTAAATGTTAATTATATTGAAATTTAATTTGTTATTGGAGCATGTCGCGGTTGTCTATAAATATAACTACACTAGCTTCTGCCCGCGATTTCGTCCGCACGGAATAGTTACTTTGGGCTAAGGCTAACACGCAGCGGAAGCTCTCAAAAGGAAAAAGACCCCGATTTTGAAACATTTTTCTTTAGTGTTCCGCTCCTATTTGTCTTAGCGTGATATATAGCCTATAACCTCCCTCGATAAATGAGCTATCTAACACTGAAATAATTTTTCATATCGGACCAGCAGTTCTTGAGATTAGCGCGTTCAACCAAATAAAACTTTATAATATTAGTATAGATTTAAACTGAATTTTAAAAAGTTTTCTATTAGCATATTTACAAATGTATTATCACGTTGACGACCCATGATAAATTGTAATATATATAAAAAAATATACACAATAAATTGTCTTACTATTGGAACGATACCTATTTTCTTATGTTTAATTGAAATGTAGTAAACAAGATTTACCCAATTATCATCTCCCTTTAGTTAATTAATTTTATATTACAAATAACATTTACAGCAGGTAAAAGGTTAACTTGTGACAAATAAAGGAAAACTCTTTATTAATTATACAAACACAATATGTTATTCAAATAACAATTAAATTTGTCCAATTACTACCTATTTCCTACCCTTGTAATACTATCTATACAATAAAATGTAGGAGATACGAAATTTGTACATGAAAGCTGTGCTCGCGTCTTCGCCGGCATGGAACCTTATGTAAAAAATAGTGATCAATAAAGTCATCTGAATGTGTTACGTCCTTTACTTATCTACTTTTCTCTCGTACTTACGCCGCGTCGTCATTAAAACTACAATAACTTTTTTTTTCTTTTTTTTTATTGTAGCACGGCAAAGTGACTGCACTATGCTTGATGGTAAGGCCAGTACAATTCGAAAACAATGGCGTCCACCGAGTGAAACACTATCCATCGCCGGCCGCCGCTGTCATGCCGACCTGCGAAAAGCTGGATATGCACAGGCTGATCCCGAAACGCGACCCGCAGAAGCGAATCACTAAGACGGGCCTTTTCGCCATATACATGGTGGTTGCGACCCAGTCAGGCTGTAAAACCCTACCACCCCGTTTTCGCCATTGCCTCGTGACTTTTGATAGAGTGAACCGATTTTAATGAAACTAACACTAAGTTACTCCCGAGGATATGCTTTATGATTTTCTGGGGGTTTATTGTGAACCCAGTAATTTAGCAATGATGTGTGGTCATACAAACAGCCAGACATTTCTAAAAATGATTGAAATGTATTCTATTACTTATTCCTAAACATCTGCAACAATTTTTTCACGAAAATTGAAAAAGTACAGACACGTTAGATTTACATTCTTATTATATACTAGCGGACCTGGCGGACGTTGTCCTGCCTTGATAATAAAAAATATAAATCCCAAAAGTCAACCGCAGCGCCACCTACCGGGTCCAATTGTGAATCTAAACCATTCTCGGATCCACTGGAACACGCACAAAAAATTTCATCAAAATCGGTCCAGTCGTTTAGGAGGAGTTCAGTCACATACACACGCACACAAGAAATATATATATTAAGATATAGAAGATACAAAGGTAATATCGGTTTTTTCCATAAGGGGGTTTCCTTTTGAGCCGGTAATGGTTTTGACATTCATAAGGCCTGAATTGAAAGTAGTTTTAATTTGGAAGGTTTTTGAAATTTTTATTTGTCCGTCATTTCGTTTATATGTGTTTCACACCGAAAACTCTCAAGAGGTTTTTATGTTAAATTATGTGTATAATAGTTTTTTTATTTATAAAATAGTAGTTTCGTTTTTTATAATAGTTTTGAGTAATAGTATAACATTAACAGTAATAATATAGTCTCATTCTAAGACTATAGTAATGAAAGTAGAAGTGTAACTGCTGTATAATTGTTTCGAATCTGATAGTGTATATGCAGTCTGGGCGAGTACTTCTTAATATATTGATTTTAAAAATGGTGAAGTTAATTTACTGAAAATTACGCAAAATGTTTAATTGACATTCGCTACCAACTGGAGATAGTCATAATAATTTACCAGCGTTTAAAATTCTATAGCAAACAACTTATTTATTAATTTAAATTAACACTGTAGACGAACTACATGTCGATCGGATAAAAATAAGAAAGGGCTTGAGGCAAGGCTAGCTGTTGTTTGAAGTACCATGCTGTGCTAAGAAAGTTAGGTATGTATATATACGGACTGTGAGACACATCTGGTTGCTAATTGTAGTATTAAATTACATCTCAAGAAACTGAATGGTTCACAAATCTCGAGGCTCGGTTACTTGGTATTGGATCTAAACATACATGTCTACTTGAAATTTTTCTAATCACTGTTTTTATACATGAAATACCACGCAAACATAGTCGCGAGACTTGCTAGTTTTACAATATAGAGTCTAGGATAGACTAATGACATCAATACAATAAGGAAGACTCGATATTGGTGATGAAAATACAAAATATTGTCATAATTGCAATTAAATTTGCTCAATTAGTATCAATTTCCTCCTCACCGTAATATCATTTTATAATATGAAAACAAACAACATTTGAAACTGGAAAATGTTTAAGTTTTAAGGAAAATATATTGTTCCATAATCTGTGCATCAAGTAGAGTTTTTGATCTGGGTTCCTATTTTAATGCAGAATATGTATTTTCTATATTAGTATTTCATTTCATTTCAAATATTTATCTCAAATTTGGCAGTTTCATACAAAATGAAGTTTAATAAATAATTATGAAGCATTATTTATTTATTTATATTAATGCCCTGATACATGTCACTTCAGGGGTTTTTATTCTAAGAAAGCCACCACCGAATGAAAAATTTGTGTTCTATAGTCATTGGTGTTTGATTAAATTGCCACCTACGTGAGTTGAGGTATGGTCCTGTCAACCGAGGTGAGGATTCTTGGAGTTCAGTACAGCACACATTTCACGCGCTTTTTTACAGTAAACAACATATTTTTGTTCAATTTCACACGGACGAATGCATAGGTAACAGTTCATCACTACATATCACTACTTAGAGTAAAACAAGGTCCTCTGGTCTGTCTGTTTACCTTTTTGCGAAAAAAGTCAAAAACTACTGAACGGATTTTCATGCCGTTTTCACCAGTAGATAGAATGATTCATGAGGAAGGTTTTTTTTATTATCAGGGCGCGCCAAACGTCAGCCGAGCACGCTAGCTTAAAATAAAATAGCTCATTAGTTAGTTATCTACCTGTAAAAATCTCGTGAAAATCTGTCCAACCGATTTGCAGATAACACTGCAGACGAAGTCTTGGCTAACAAAATAAAATAGTCTAAGTTAGTTCTTATATTGTGAGATATCTGCCAGTGAAAGTCCCGTCAAAATCAGTTCAAGCATTTCGGATATTCCACTGCGGCCGAAGGCGAATAAAAAACTTAATTACTTTTTATGAGGACTGCTATTTCATAAATACTCTATCTCATACTGTATCTCATCAACCAGTGAACATCCGTGAAAATCGGTCCAACCATTTTGGAAATAGCAATGCGGACGAAGCCGCGGACAAATAAAATAGAATATGTCAACCGCTATAATTTCGGGTATCTGCCAGTAAAATTCGGATAATCGGAAATCGGACCGGTAGTTCCTGAGACTAGTGCGTTCAACCATACAAACAAACAAACTCTTCAGCTTTACATATTAGTATAGATTAATTGATATATAATTTTTGTTTTCTTCGTTTTGCCAAGTCGTGATTGACGCATTTGCCAGTGTTTGTTTAATATTTAATTTAAATTGGTATTTATCAATCTAAAATAGTTTTCCTTATTGTTTCTATAAGTCTCGTTGTTTTTACAAGTGGACAGTTCTAAATCGATCATGGACGCTAAAGTATTTTCATCAGCAGTCTCAAAATTCTCTGCTAAGTTCTGCAATGTAAGTGATCATTATATAAAATAATTAAAAATTATTAGTGACTTAAAATTCTAATGAAAAATTACAGATAAATATGTTATAACAACTTCTAGGTCCAACAAGCATGGGATACTAGAACTTAAATTGACAATAATCTGTGGAACAAGATTGATTTAATATATAATATTTTTTGAGATATGGTAGTCCCATGTCACTTACAATGTTAAGTTTTTTTTACTAGCTAATGTATTTTCTTTTCTCTAATCAATCAGATAATTTTATGTGTTTTGTTGTTATATTAATAAAGTATATGTAGTCTTGTGCAGTAATTATTTTTCATTTATAATTTCATGAAAACTTATAATATCTTATGTTTTTTGAAACTACTACTCTACTGATATTTTTAGTGGCTTTAAAATTCATTGCATACTAGCTGAGCCCGCGACTTCGTCCGCGTGGAACATTATGTAAAAAAACTGTGATTAATATAGTCATCTGAATGTATTAAGTCCATTTACTTATCTACGTTTCTCTCGTATTTACGCCGCGTCATCATTAAAATTACAATAACTTTTGATAAACTGGACTGATTTTAATGAAACAAAGACTAAGTTATTCTCGAAGATATGCTTGACGATATTCTTGGTGTAGTTTTATTGTGAACCGAGTACTTTAGCAGTGATGCGTGTTCATACAAACAGACAGACAGGTATTTCTAAAAATGATTGAAATGTATATTATTATTTATACGTGCAACAATTTTTTGACGAAAATCGATAAAGTACAGACACGTTGGATTTATTTTCTTATTATATGTATAGATGTAAAGATTTCATTTGTATAAAATAACATGAAAATGAGATGGATATAAACACAATTGTAAATATTTGAATTATATTTTTTTGATGCTATTTTGAACTCAACCTGGACGTACACACAGAAAGATAGATAAAGTTATATTTAACGTAATACTCGTGATCAGTGAATTTTATATTACATGTCTCTCACAGAATTCGTGGAATAATCCAAAGACTGCAGAATTATTCATATTTTATATGAAATTTATCCTTTATCTATTATCGTTTTTCTAAACGTTATGTTTTAATAGATATGCATATTAATTCATTTATAGTTTGTTGTAGGCATAAAGATCAGCTATATGACGTTAAAAAGTGCATAAAATTAAATTCCATAAAAGGTGCTGAAAATAGTTTTGAAAAAAAAAACATACACCTTTGTTCACAACTTGCGTTAATGAAATTGTTGAAATTAGTCAGGGACTTTATGTAGTTTCAAAATTTATACCGTACAAAAGTGGTTAATTATACTTTAGAAACCATTAAAACAAATTCGCAACTCATAATGACAAGGAAGTATTTTTAGTTAATAATAATAACATCGATTCATTGACGTGGTTTTGAAAAACAGAAGTTGTAAATATATTACATTAATTAACAGATATTACATTTTTATAGTGTATGTGGAAAACCCGATCTAGTCTAAAGGAACACAGAGAGGAACTGCCCTCCGATCCAGACGAAGAAAGCCCGGTAGATGTACCAGCACCTTACAAAGATAAAGCTCAGGTACAAACATTATATATTTGACCTAAATAACTTAATAAATCAATAACAAAATACTCTTTATTCAATTTAGGCCCTGAGAAGGCACTTATGGACGTCAAAACTAACACCGGTTCGGAAAACAACTCAGTCATCGAGAAGAACCGGCAAGAAACTCGATCTGGTTTATCTTTTCATTGTACATAGCATAGTTTTTAATTATTACAACATAATAGACATATACAGTTACATTCGTTTTTGGTGGATGCATAGAGAGAGGCGTCATTTCCAGACATCACCATCGTTCACATATTGATCCACCCTATAATCGCCTTTATGTATTAAGACCCGCTTGCATTACATTTGAACTTACTATCTGGCAAATCGGTAATCTGTTTTGGGACTTTGTTATAAAATCTAACACTATTACCTAAAAAACTGTTACTGGTGTTACTGAGCCTGAAACATGGAGAATGGAGCATGAAACATCATTAATATTTCTTAATAAAGGGTATTTACTTCATCAGAAAAAGAAAAACAATTATGAGTGGAAAGATCCCATGTTCTTTGAATGAGAAATATATCAAGTTTGAAAAGAAGTTTGTTAAATAACCAAAACAAACAACTGATTTACAGATTTACCTGTATTACTATGGTAAATTCTGTAGTCATTAAATGAAATTATTGTTTTATAGGAATTTAAAAAGGGCACCAATATGGTGTGCTCACCGTTATCAGCAGAATGTCTCCTGGGTCTGCTGACTTTGGGTTCCACTGGCCATGCTCACAAAGAACTGCTTGAATCTCTTTTTTTGCCAAGTGATGATAGTGTGAGTATATCATTAAGATCTTGATTTTTTAATACTTTATAGGATGTAGATATGCCTGCAATCTCACCTAACGATAAATGATAAAGTGGTAAAACCCACTAAAGTTATAGTGACTGGTTCTCAAGTGCGGCTGTGGGAACACACCTTATAGGTACTTGGCAAAAGATATTCAACTTGAGAATGGTGAATAAAAAACTAAAAGGTGGTATAGGAAAAGCTCCAACACCATTGATTTATACCTATTTATTTTATTTAAACGAAACAGTGATAGAACTTGTTTACGTTAATACTGTGATAACGGATTTGCTACATTTTTTCGGACACAACGTAGCAGAATTTTATACTATTGTGGTCTATTCTAAAGAAGTATTGTTTCAACACTTCAAATAGTTTTAGCCATCCTATACTTTTTAAACTGGAATACGGAGGTGTCATTAAAACCACTTTGTTATAAAAACTAGAGCTTAACATGTAGTGAAACACAGTACCGTACCGTACCGTACAGTAACGACCGACCTTTTCAACTTTTCAATATTGATGATATCTTCACTTATATATTTAGAATATTACGGGACCCTTTTTTTTTTTTTTTTTTTTTTAACCTGGGGAAATCCCTTATGGATACCCACCCTCCCGGGGGAGAGAGTGGGTTATGTCCGACTCGCACGGACTAAAACCCCACGGTGTACCGACAGACCGTTGTGTGGGGGCGGCAAGGGATCGTTCACGCTAATCAACCTTGTAGAGCCGCCCCCACGGTCCGCCCGGCGGAAGGTGACCGCCGGGCTCCTACCTATAGAGGGACAGACCGGGTACACACCGGCTGTCCCCCCTCGTCCGCCGGACCTGTGCAATGAGGAGATGGGCCCCCCGGCCCACCCCCTCAGGTCCGGCTACGGTGGCGGGAGGAGTTGGGCGAATCGCCGCCTCCTCCCGCCTGTCCTCCTTTGGCGGAGAGGGCCACTTTGAGGATCTGCCTCGCGGGCCCTCTCCGCCTCCTCCTTCTGCGAGATGACGTCCTCGCAGAAGGAGGACATCGCTCGCCACGCCTGTTCGCTGCCGAGCATGGCCGAGACTACGCTCGGCAGCGACAAGTCAGGTCCTACCGCCGCCGCCAGAATGCGGCGCTGCTCCCCCCACGCAGCACACTCAGACAGAGTGTGCTGCGCGGTATCTTCGTCAGCGCCGCACTCGTGACAGGCGGCGGTCGGCTCCCTGCGTGCGATCCGGTGCAGGTACCACCCGAAACAACCGTGTCCGGTGAGTACCTGCACCAGTCGGAACGTCAGGGAGCCCCACTCCCTATCTATCCACGCCCGCAGGACCGGGCGGACGGCGTCTACGGTAAACCGCCCGAACCGCTCGTCCGCCAGGTCCTGCTGGCATCTTTCGACGGCGTCTCCTCTGAGACGCCGTCTCTCCGCCTCTACTTCCCTGGGAGCCGGAGGCTCCCCCCTTCGTTTTCTCGCCGCCGTGAATTGGTACACGGCGGCGAGAACTCCTGCCTCCAGCTCCCAGGGCAGGGAGCCGGCGAGCACAAAGGCCGCCGCCGAGGACACCGTGCGGTACGCCCGGATCGCCCTCAGTGCCATCGTGCGCTGCGCATTACGCAGCGCGCGCACGTTGGCGGCACCGAGGGCGTCGGCCCACATCGGTGCCCCGTAGGCGGCCATCGCCCGCACGACTCCCATGTAGAGTCGGCGGCACCCGGCACCCGGCCCCCCTATGTTGGGGAGCAACCGGCCGAGTGCCGCCGCCGCCCCAGCAATTCGCGGTCCGAGCCCCGCGAAATGGGGCTCGAACCGCCAGCGCCCGTCCAGGGTGAGGCCCAGATATTTCATCTGGGTCCCCACCCTGATCCGGGCGCCCTCCACCACAATGTGGGCCCCAGGTGGTGGCCCCCGACGAGGCCCATGGAAAAGTAGGGCCTCGGTCTTCTCGAGGGCCACTCTGAGGCCTAACCTCCTTATGCGCCTGACCACGAGGGTTGTGGCCATCGTGGCCAGGCGCTCCACCTCCCTCCACTCCCCCCCCCCCCGGGCTACGACTAGGGTGTCGTCCGCGTAACATATGAGGCGTGCCCCATATGGGAGCACGCCGCGGAGCACCCAGTCGTAGCCCATGTTCCACAGGAGCGGCCCCAATGCCGACCCCTGTGGAACCCCTCGCCGTGTGGCCCGCCTGACCATACGGCCGTCGCCGTCGACATAGGCGACCTCCCTGCCCTCCAGGTACGCCTCCAACACCCGCCGCAGGTACGGGGGCACTCCGAAATATCGGAGCGCCTCCCGTATGACGCCATGCGGCAGGGTGTTGAAGGCGTTGGCGATGTCGAGTGACACCGCCAAAACCCTCTCCCCCTGGGAGGTTGCCTCTGCCGACAGCGACTTCAGGAGGCACAGGGCGTCCACTGTCGAACGCCCTGTCCGGAAGCCATACTGCGCGTCCGCCAGGTTCGGCCCCACGCCCTCTAGGTGCTGGACGACCCGGGAGGAGATGATCCTCTCCAGCACCTTCCCGGCGTCGTCCAGCAGGACGAGGGGCCGATACGCGGACGCGCAGTCCGGAGGGCGGCCTGCCTTCGCCATCAGGCAGAGCCGCCCAAGCTTCCAGGGCTTCGGGAACTGCCCGACCGCAAGACACCGGTCGAACAGCTCCCGAAGCCACCTCCCTAGCTGGCCCAACGCAAGGCCGAGCACCCGGCCCGGGACCCCATCAGGGCCGGGCGCTCTACGCCGGCTGAGGAGGTGCTCGACTGCCCTCCCCATCTCCTCCTCCGTTATCGGAGGGGGGGGACCGTCGCGCACCTCCTCGACTACCTCGCGAGGCGGAGGCATGGGAGGAGCCGGTAGCATCGGAGGGTCGGGGAATAGCTCTCCCACGACCCTCGCTACCACCTCCGGCCGGAGGGTCTCCGTCGCCGGGGGCGCCCATGATCGCAACTTCTTGCGCACGATCCGGTATGGGCGCCCCCAAGGATCCCCCTCCAGCGCCTGGAGCAGCTCCTCCCACGCTGCTTCTTTCGCCCGGCTGATGGCAGCCTGCAGGGTCTTCCTGCACTCCCTGTAGCTGCCATACAGCCGGGCCTCCGCCTCCGGGTCCCGGTGCCGGCGTCGGCGGCTGCGCCCGAACAGC
Organism: Antheraea yamamai; assembly: GCA_036509395.1. Lineage (NCBI taxonomy): Eukaryota > Metazoa > Arthropoda > Insecta > Lepidoptera > Saturniidae > Antheraea > Antheraea yamamai. The sequence goes on along the minus strand of AP028438.1, from coordinate 9,182,436 downwards.
CGCCGGGCCGCGGAGCAGGCCGCTCGGAGATCGGCGATCTCCGGCGACCACCAGTACACCGCCCGTTTGTCTGGACGGTGTACGCTCCGCGGCATCGACGCGTCGCAAACCTCCGTGAGGGCTGCACGGAGGCGGGCTGCGGACGCGTCGACATCAGCCCCTGTGGGGGGGGGGCATGGCCCAGGCCTGGACGATGGCCGCCTCTTCCGCTAATTCACGGTTGAGGCGGCTCATCGCCCAACAGGGGAACTTCGCGCCACTCCGGGGGCGGGTGCCACTTCCGGCTTGGGAGGTGGAGACCTCGAACCTGATGTATCGGTGGTCCGATAAGGTCTCCACCTCCTCCAGCACCCTCCACCCCCGGACACGTCGTGCGACGGACGGGGTGGCGAACGAGACGTCCACCACTGACGTCCCGTTCCATCGCACGCACGTGGGGACGCTCCCCTGGTTGAGGAGGGACAGCCCCAACTCGGCTGCCCACTCCTCAACGGCCATGCCCCTCAGGTCCGTGACTGCCGCTCCCCAGGTCCTCGACTTAGCTTTCAAGTCCCCCATGAGGACCACGGGGAGCGGCGACAGCCGTCTGACAGCCCCCTGCAGGGAGCCGAGGTACGCCTCGAACTCCCTCAGGGGCTTGTTAGGGGAGAAGTACGCCCCCACAATGGCGTACTCTCCCCAGACGGCCGTCACGAACCCGGCCCCTCTTTCTCTTGCCGCCAGGGACGAACCTCGACCAGCCACGATCGCCACGGAGCCGTTCCGGTCCCCAGCCCACTGCGGCTGGGAGGGAACGAAGTAGGGCTCCGTGGCGACCGCGAGCCCGATACCCCACTCCGCCACTGACTGCACGAGGAGATCCTGTGCAGCGGCGGAGTGGTTGAGGTTCGCCTGGAGGAAATTGCATATGGACCAATCCATTATTGGTCCATTGCAATTTCCTCCTGCCTGGCGGCCACCACCCTTGGACCTGTGCCCACAACCGGGAGGTCCCTACCCTTGGTGGTGGGGGGCCTGCAATTTCGGCTCCCCATCACGTGCCCTGAGGGCCTCCCGGCGTCGGCACATACGGCGCAGTGGGCCACCTCCGCTTTACATTCGGCCGTTTTATGGCCCGCCGCGCCGCAGCGGTAACAGCCATCCCCCCTGCTGGACGAGGAGGGGCACGTGGGGCGGGTGTGCCCCAAACCCATACACTTAAAGCAGCGTAGGGGCTTCTCGTCCAGCAGGTGGACGCGCACGACGCTCCACCCGACCAGGAGCTTGCCGGCCTGGACAAGCTCCTTGGCCGCCGCCGCGGGGAGCGTCACATGGACTGCGCCGAGGCCCCCCCAGTTCCGCTTTATTTCCTTCCTTCCTTATTTTATTTCCTTATTTCCTGAAGGTCGGCGACCCTGCAGCCGGCCTTCGCCGCCACGACCGTCCCAATCTCAAGGGTGGACACCGAATCGTCCATCCCGACGATCCGGATGTCCGCCCTCTTTGTAGGTACGACGACCGTGGCGATGTCGGCCAGCGCCACCTTGAGCTCCCGGGCCAGTTCGGCGGCTTTCTCTTTCGTCTGCCCCGGGAGCTCAATTTTCCGGGCTCCCGTGGCCGTTTGCCGGACCCGGACCTCCCCGACGCCCATGTCTGGCAGGGCCACGGCTTCCCGCGCCTTCACCAGGACCTCCCTGTATCCTATCCCCCTGTCGGCTGCGGTATCCTGCAGCGTCACAACAACTGCAGCCGATTGGGGGACGGATGGCAGTTTCGGCCCTGGTGGCTTCGCCTGCGGCTTTGGGGGCGCCTTCGGGGGCGCCGCGGCGGTCGCGGGGGCCTTGGGCTGTGAAGCAGGGACCGCCTTCTTCTTCCTGCCCACTACTTTGGTCCACTCCGTCCCAATTGTGGTAGTAGGGGCAGGAAGTTCAGCCCAGCTCATGCCCAGTGGTTGGGCGATCGGGGCCTGGGTCACCGGTGCCGGCCTCGTGGGTGGAGCCCCCGCTCCTCCCTTCTTTTTGTCCGCCGCCAGAGGGGGGGTTCAGCATGTTGCTGAACGACGTCTGGAGGGAGCGCTCGAGGCGAGCTACAGCCCCGGCGAGGGCCTCTTCCCACTGGAGTGTGGGAAGCTCCGTCGGTGCCATTGCGGGAGCAGGAGGAGGGGGCATCTGCCTCCTGGCGTTAGCCTCCTGCTTCCACGCCAGAGTCTCCGCCTTAAGGTCTTCGACCTGGCGGCGGAGATTCTTGATGTCCCTCTGGAGCTTCCGCGTCTCCTGAGACTCCGTGCGGTCTGCAAGGGCCTCCACCACTTCCCGCAGGGATTTCGCCGCTCCCTTCAGGACCTTGATACAAGGCCCCGACAGGTTTCGGGACTTTTTGACAGTCTCGAGGATTTCTGTCACCTTCACCCCGGCCAGAGCCTTCAACGTGAAGGCGTCAAGGTCCTCCACGTCAATAGGCTCTGCCTCAGAACTCCCGGCGGATCCCGCCTTGGAGCCGGCCTTTGAGCCGGCCTTGGATGCCGGGGCAGCAATGGAGCCCGTAGCCGAGGCCTCCGACTCCGCCCCGCTCAAACTCCCGGCCAAGGCCCGATCAAACGATCCGTCAGCCTCGCCCAGGATGCCACGACCCCCGCCGACATTACGGCTGATTCGCCTCGCGGTCCCCCGCTGGAATTTACTTCCTTTGGGGGCGACACGCTCCTCTACCTCCGTGTCGGAATCAACCGACACGCTCGCCCGTTTGGAGAATATTACGGGACCCTGTCACATTATCAACTTACTTACTACTACTGACTACCTCCATAACAATGTTTTCTTGCTAAAAAAATTGTTTTTAATGAAAATGTTTGTTTTATTGAAGAAACATAGTTATAAAATATAAGAGAACATTAAATATTTATTAAAACAGCCTTGTTAATATAAAAAAAAATTGTTGACAGATCACAAATATTCTTATTACACTGTATTGTAATCTATACGTAAAATAAAAATATTTTTTTTACTGATTGGGTACGAAAGTATACACGATAACAAAAATACAATTTTTAAAATTTTTGTCGGTCTGTCTGTTTGTCAGTCTGTCTGTTTTTTCCGGGTAATCTCCGAAACGGCTGGACCGATTTTAACTGGAATTTCACTAGGAGACAGCTAATTTTGACTAGCTGTTAACCGCGTCTTCGTCTGCAGTGATATCTTCAAAATGGCTGAACCGATTTCCACGGGACTTTCACTGGCAGACAGTTAACTTTATAAAAAGTAATTTAGGCTATTTTAATTTATACTATCTGTTAACCGCGATTTCGCCCGCATGAAATTTAGCAAAAATATGTTGTTCACTGTAAACATGTACACAAGATGTGCGTTGTACTGAACTCAAAGTGTAAATCTAGTTGAAATTCATATATCTGTATCTATGCATGTAATTTGAATTATATTGTCTTTTTGGACATTTTGGCGGCCATTTTTTTGTAATTATCGCACTTTTGTCTACTTAACTTAATAACCACAGTAACATATAAAAATATTGTATCGAGTTAAATGAGCACTATTTAAATTGTCGAATATTAAAAACTGCTCAGATAGATATAAAGTTTTATATCTTGATTAATATTTATGCAAGACTTCAAGACGTCAGCTCATTCATTGTTTACAATTCAACATTATAATTATTAATAGTAATTTTGAAGATAGAAGAGTGTTTTTTATTCACCTTCGGCCGCAGTGGAATATCCGAAATGCTTGACCTGATTTTCACGGGACTTTCACTGGCAGCTAACTAACTAATGAGCTATTTTATATTAAGCTAGCGGCCTTGTCAGACGTTGTCCCGTCCTGATAATAAAAAGAAAATCTTGACAAATTATATCTAAACCTTCCCCATGCACCGTTCTACCTACTGGTGAAAACGGCATGAAAATCCTTTCTGCAGTTTTTGACTTTATCGCGACCAGATAAACAGACAGACCATAGGACTTTGTTTTTCTATGTCAAAAGCAGGCAAACGAACAGGTGGGTCACCTGATGTTAAGTGATCACCACCGTCCATAGACACTAGCAACACCAGGGGAGTCGTAAGTGCGTTGCCAGCCTGTGTATGGGGGAGGGGTAGGGAAAGAAGAAAGGGGAAGGGAAAGGGGGGAAGGAGGTGGGCCTCCGGCGCTCTCACTGACCGAACGAAACACAACAATGCAAGCACTGTTACTTCACGTCGGTGTTCTGTGAGAGGATGGTACTATCCCGGGCGAGCCTCCCCATTCATGCTGAAACTAGTAATAGCTTAAGCTTGGCTCTACCACCTACACGATGTATGTACACTATTGTTTTACACTATGTAGTGATGAACTGTTACCTGTGCATTCGTTCGTGTGAAAATGATCAAAAATATTTTTTTACTCTAAACAACTGCGAGAGACGTGCGCAGTACTGGACTCCAAGAATGTATGTAATTTGAATTATATTATCATTTTGATCAATTTGGCAGCCATTTTGTTTTATTTACCGGGTTTGCATCTACATAACTCAGTGGTTATGGCAACGTATGAGAATAACACAATTATATCGACAATATGCTCATGTTATATCTATATAATAAAAAATTTAACACATATTGTTCGATAATGTATAGTTTAAAATTTTCATTACTTTTTTATATAGTGTTAGTGAGCACTGAGGGTGGTATATAGTAGTAAGTTAAAGTTCCAGGTATGTTGCTGATGATAAATCCCATCCCATTCGATATACTATTCGTATTCACATATCTAATGTACGCGTTACATGTTACAGTAGATGGCGTGCGTGTCGTTGATACAAATGTTTTTGAAAAAGCTTTATATATATATATATATATACTATTGATTTCAGATTCGTTCATCATTTACAGCCCTTATATCAAAATTGAAATCAATAGAGGGTGTTACACTGCACGTAGCAAATAGAGTATACTTGAACGTGGGATCATATGAACTGAACTCCAAATTGAGGGAAGATGCGGTTAATGTTTTTGATGTAGATTTCGAGAAATTAAACTTTGATGATGGACCTACCTCTGCTCGTGAAATCAATAAATGGGTAATTTCTATTACATGAGTATGAGTTTGATTTTTAAGTTATTTTTAATAATATATTTAAACATTTTGATATATTACAATACAGGTGGAGAGCGAAACAAATGGTCGAATTAAAAAAATAATGTCATTGGACAACATCGACTCTAATAGCAGGCTAGTTCTAATCAGCGCTATGTATTTCAAGGTAATATATTATAAATTCATATTACGGTGTATGTATATGAAAGAAGAAATAATAAGTCAATACAGTATTCAACATAATGTTTTGTGACGAAGAAAGAGGTACAGTATAATAGGAACAACTTATAAATTATACATAATAATATCCTATAAATAGCCTACCAAAGCTAAAGCCTACAGAAAAATTGTAAGGCTAAAAAATCCCATCAGACTTCGTAACTATATAATAATAATCATAAATACAATGGTACAACAAAATAATCCCAAGGAGGGTTGATGTCAGGCAGGCGGTCGATCGTAAAAATTAAGCCAAATCATATACCACAACATGACAAACATGTTGTACCGACCCTACTTATGTGGGATAAGGGTAAGAAGAAGAAGACAATATAAAAATATCGAATAAAATAAACCAGTTAGTTTTTGGTAAAAAAGAATTATGAATATATCACATATATATAAACACTTTTATTTGCAGGGTATGTGGGATAGTCAGTTTAGCTCAAAATTAACAAAAGTACAGCCCTTCCGTGTTGACAACCAAGCAACGATAAATATACCAATGATGTACAAAGAGGGTGTATTCAAATATAGAGTTAGCAATAACCTCGAGGCTCAGGTATTAATATATATTCATTTCGACCTGTTAAAATTAATCACTCGTTTTATATTTCTATGTAATGCAGAATTAACAACATTCCTACTAAATCAAATTTAATCAATTGTTCACTACCTACAATTAAATTATTTTAAAATAAATATCAATATTTAGTAGAAATAAAATGCATGTATGAAGAAAAATTCTGTGTTAATGCTCCAAAAACGACATATTTATATTGCACTATTTTTTTTTAGATTTTAGAAATGAGTTACAAAGGTGGGCAAGCAAACATGGTCATTGTGCTGCCAAACAAAACTGAAGGTTTAAATGCAGTCGTACAAAAATTGGCTGATGGTTACGATCTCATGTCCGAATTGGATAAACTAATATCTACTAAAGTGCAAGTAACCATTCCAAAATTTGAGATCGAAACTGAAATTAATCTTATGGAAATTTTGCCAAAGGTAATATAAGATTTCAATGCTTAGTTTATATCATAACTAGGGCGCCCGGCAGACGATGTCTCGCCCTGATTATAAATTGATGTTATATACCAAAACGTTCCTCATGAATCACTTTATCCAATAGTGAAAACCGCATGAAAATCCGTTCAGTAGTTTTTTTGCTTATCGCGAACAGACAGACAGACACGGTTGGGGACATTGTTTTATACTATGTAATGATATAGCGTTGTATCGATTTATCTCAAAAGGAATGGATATTACTGTCAATGAAACTCCAGTAATATATTATTTGCTTAAATTTATAATACGCTGATTTACGATAGATATGAGTATTTTTCAACTTGAGAGTGGTAGTAAGGAATTTCTCTGCGAAATCTGAAATCACTCTCATGAATTTTCTGTTCATATAATTACTATTTATCGGGTTCTTCGACAAGGAACCAAATTGTTGTGTTTCAAAACAATTTTTTATATTTAGGAAACATTGATAGCCATATAAATATTCTGCTAAATGTCATTAGAGTTTGTTTTAAGGGACACATGTCTAAATACTTTAGATGTATTAGAGCGATTTTTTGAAGTTGTGATAATCACACTTGTAAGGAGTGTCTTATATAGTTTGTAATTAGAGTACATTTCATGTTTTCGAGATACTAATTCAATATATTGTATTTAAAGGTTTGCGACATTTGATTACAGATGACATATTTCATTTTCTGTTTACTGTAACACTGTTATCTTCTTTATATATTAATACGTGAAGCCAAAACTTTGTACCCCTTTTTAAGCGAATTGCGCGAACGGATGAACTTGAAATTTAGTATAGTTAAAGTTTATATGGCAGAGAAGTGCAGAAAGCTATTTTTTTTATATAAAATGCATTACAAGCATATTAAATTAATTAAAATATACATTACTCACATTACTGCCTGAATTTTACACAACACATACACACATGTAAACGAATAAGCCATTTCTGACATCCTTCATCTTTCTTACGTTCCAATTTTTTCAATATTTTTAACATGACTGACGTTGCATGCCTTACATGCCCTTTGAAATAAACTGGTCAAAATGTAGGATAATTTTATAATAATATAATATGCAAATTCATAATATACATTAATAATTAATTGATAAATAATTTATCTTTAGTAAATTTATGGAACCACTGAAATAATAATTATTCTCTTTGGTTTGATTGAATGTCAAAATTTTTAGGTGACAGGACTGCTTTCACTTCATGTCACTTTGTTTCATGGTGTCATAAGAGTAAAGCAATATTTCCAAAGTCAATGTCAATACTTTAATGCTTTGTATTTCTTTATGGTGAACTCATTTCAAATGATGATTCAATAAAAATAGGAGCCAAAAAATATTTTGTAAAATCAAAATAAGAAAACTTGTTTGGTCATGAAAGTAATCCATGACTTAGATTTCCGCGGTTACAATGATGCATTTCAACTTGATGTAGCAATTATATGTAGTACAGCTGACGATGAATTATGAACAAAAATGAATTCATTTTCAAAAATTAATGGTAGTATTAAAAACATCATTGTTTTGGATTCATCATTTGATTCTATTGTGCATCCATTACTTTTCCAAATGATGATACTGGGCATATCACTATTCCTCATAATGTAGAGACTGTATTTAATTCAATATCACCCAGAAATACCACGCATCTATGGTGTCGTGCAAAATTAATTGAAAATTGTCATGAGTTGCGATAAATTTCTTTATTTTCGTAAAGTTGTGTTTACTTAGAATTTGAGAGCCTTACCACTTTATGTAACCGCCTGTTTTTTGTTTCAAATTTATAATTAATTTCAATTTTCCTTTAGACATCGATTTTTTTGTTTATATAATAAAAAAAAGTGGCAAATAACTGAGTAGGCATGATGAAAGCCTTTGATTATAAAGGTTATATCCTTTGATAAAAGAACACTAATGTTTTGTGCGTAAAGGTGCTGGTTCAGGGGGGGGGTTTGCGGAAATTACGGATTGCGGACTCACCGGTGTTGATGATGCGGGTTTCGATGCACTTCACTCGCGGCGATATATAATATGCACTATATTGGATTAGCGTCTATGCGATTTTTACACCAAACTTCACAATATTAGTGATCGGTGACTAGCAATTCTTGCGTATGATTATGCGAGATATTGTTCTCGTTGCGTCCGCGGTAAGGATCGTGGCGTAAGTGAAAGTGAAAGGAAGGGAGGACGGTGGGCGGAAGGGATGCTTGTGCGTTCGGAAACCTAAATATATAATGCGCGCCAACATCCTCCCCCGCGTTGAGAAAACTGAATTTTCTCAAAGAGACAAATACAAAAAAAGAATGCGGTTAAAAAAAATTAAATGCGGTTCACAGAGTAAGAGGTTTAGTACCAAACGTTACTTCATTGTAAATGCGAATATGTTGATATGCGAAAAATTATTAAAATATGCGGATTAAATATATGAAAAATGCGAAAATAAAATTAATAAATGCGAAAATAAATGCGAAAATTATTGCGAAGATGGAGATTTGTATAGGTGATCAAGCTTGGCTTTAGCCCCAATAAAGTGTGTACTGTCATCGGAGTATATTTTAGCGACTGGGCCTCTACTAGAAATGAAGCGTTTGAATGCGTTTAAGAATGAATCCGACGTTAAGGCAGGCGCTAATTCGATGTCAACGGCTTTTGTGACTAGACAAATAAACAAACAAATGTATGCCTTTTGACTCTTTTGACCTCTGCGCCTACATAAAGTGATATTAATAGGTCCACAGTAGTCTACACCAGTGTGTACGAAAGCTTTTGTTTCTCGAACCCGATATGATGGTAAATCAGCCATTTTTGGACTTGGAAGTACAGGTGCACATTTAAAGCAAAAGTTACATTTGTGTATGTGTTGCCGTATTACATTTCTAGCGGAAATTATCCAAAATCTTTGACGAATAATCGAATTTAGCAAATGAGCGCCCGTATGGCAGTATGCGCGGTGATAATAGTCAATTAGAAGAAAAGTTACGTGGTCTTTTCTAGGCATTAAAATCGGATGTTTAGCGTCGAACGGTAAGTTGGAATTCGATAAGCGACCTCCAACTCTTATGATTCGGTTTTCGTCTAGAAAAAGATCAAGTTTTCTTAAACTGCCATGAGGTAATTTATGATTATTTAAGCGGTCAATGATGTCAGAAAAATTATTATTTTGAACTGCGCGAATTAAGTAGTTTTCAGCGGTGTTTAAATCGTTAGCCTTAACAAGAAAATTAGTCGGTCGATGTAAAATGCGTAAAGCTCTCAGAATATAAATAATGATGCGTAACAATTTATTATAAGAGGAAATTTTGAGAGAAAGTTCACAAAGAACTTGCGGAGTAGAGCTAATAGTTGTAGCAGTAACGGATTTATGTTCAGGTAGTTCCTCTAATCTAGTGGATATTACAGATCTAAGAGGCCAAGTAGATACAGGAAACTGGAGCCACAGAGGACCTTGCCACCACAGATTATGAGAAAGTAGTTGCTCAGGTAAAAGTCCTCGTGACAAGCAATCAAAAGGATTTTCTGAGCCTGCTACATGAAAGAAATGTTTAGGGTCTAAATTTTCATGACACTTAGCGATGCGGTTACTAATAAAAATATTCCAGCGATGCGGATATGAATTGATCCAGGATAAAGTTATCTCTGAATCCGAAAATGCGAAAATATTATTAATCTTAAGACAAGCGTTATAAGAGTCATGAACAGTTGTTGTTAATTTAGACATTAACACAGCGGCGCATAATTCCAGGCGTGCTAAAGAGACTACTTTAACCGGTGAAACTTTAGACTTTGCACAAACTAAGCGTACATGTATCTTACCATGTGGATCGGTCACATGTAAATATATGACGCAGCCATAAGCCTTAAGGCTTGCGTCAGCGAATGCTACAATATTAACAAGCGAGTCTTTAAACACTTGCAAGTGGCGTGGTATTTTAAGAGAGCCAAGAAGCGGTAACTGATATTTAAGTTTCTCAAATAAATTAATAATATGAGCGGGTGGATTATCATCCCAATTAACACGTTCAAGCCACAATTGTTTGATTAATAATTTTGCGAAAAGCACGACAGGTGCTGCTAACCCCAAAACATCCCATAAACGTGCAATAAGCGAGAGAATATTGCGTTTAGTACAGTCACGAGTATCTTCATTGACTTTAAATATAAATACGTCATCGGAAGGATTCCATTCTAAGCCTAATATCTTATGCGTTTCAGATTTATTAAATTCAACAGGAGATAGCTTAACTTCGGAAGGGATATTTTTTAAAACTGCGTTACTGTTGCTGGACCATTTCAATAATTCGAACCCACCAGATTTAAACAAATTAATCAACTGATTAGAAATTTCTATAGCGGCGTCTTCATCAATAATGGAACACACTAGATCGTCCATATAGAAATATTTTTCAGCAATGGCGGCAGCTTGTGGATAATTATCGCGTTCGTCATTACATAGTTGGCGGATTGTACGCATTGCCAGATATGGACTTGATTTCAACCCAAAAGTAACACGATTAAACTGGTATTCGCGGATGGGTTCTGCAGCATCAAAGCGATATAATATCTTTTGATATTTTCTATGTTCCTCGTTAACTAAAATTTGCAAATACATTTGCTTTATATCTGCGGTTACAGCGATTGGAAATAAGCGGAAGTTAAGCAGGAGCATAAATATATCTGTTTGTAAATTGGGGCCAGCATGTAAGATATCATTAAGTGATACACCATTATGAGATTTAGCGCTAGCATCTAATACGGGACGAATTTTAGTCGTATTTTTATCACTGCGAATAACCGCATGATGCGGAATAAAATATCCTTCCTTAGAAATATTTGGTGCAATTTCTGAGATATAATTTAAAACGCGATATTCTTTAAAAACTTTATTATAACTAGCGCGAATGTTATTGTTTTGAAGTTTGCGTTCTAAAAATAGTAACCGTCGTTGCGCTAATGCACGTGAGTTACCTAATTCATATGGATTCCTACTGAAGGGTAAACCGACCGAGTAACGTCCAGATGAATCGCGTGAAACTGCTGTCGAAAATAATTTTTCACACTCTATGTCTTGTGAACTTAAAATTGTTTGCGATGGAATCTCTTCAAGATCCCAAAATTTGGAAAGCGAGCGATCTAACGAGTAATCACTAGATATGAGGAAAGAAGCGGATGTATTGTCTTGAGGCGAGCCAAAGAGTAAGTCGTGATGCGAATTATTATTATCGTGAATAGCGCTCGGTACTTCACCCATAAGAATATAACCGAAAACCGTTTCTATAGCGGGGGGCGCTGGAGGTGCAATTATCTTACCACCGAGAAGTATATAAGGGAACAACTGTGCTCCTAATAAAAGCTGTACTTCTCCTGGTTCATACCAGTGCTCATCGGCAAGCGGAATATTGATTAAGTGTTGCATTACGGAAGTGTCAATATAATCTAAAGGTATCCTATCGGTAATACAATCAAGTACTAATGCGTTTATATTAAAATTAAATTTATTACTTTTTGAGCGAATCTGTAAGTTTACATAGCCCTTAATAGGACGCGACGATAAACCGATACCCTTAACAAACGAATTAGAAAGCGGAATTATGTTTAAATTTAATTGTTTACAACAAGCGGTAGTTATTATATTACGTTGCGACGCGTTATCTATCAGTGAGCGAACGGTGCAATAATTATTATTAGCGCCTCGAACACAAACTTGCGCGGTGCTAAGAAGTACGTTGTGACACACGGTCGAATTAGATAGCAAGGAAGTTGAATTTTGAGATATTGTATTTTGTTCGTTTTTATTTAATAAATTATTTTGTGCGTTTTCATTTTCGGAGGTATTATTATTTTGAAGAGGGTTACTAGATGAGCTGTTGTTATTAATATGAAGAAGTGTATTATGGCGTTTATTACAAATTTTACAATTATGCGTTGAGTTACATTTAAATACTGTGTGTATCAAACTTAAACAGTTGACATAACCGTTTATAGTTTTTATATGTTTATATTTATTAAGAGGCGAAAGAATTTTAAATTTCGGGCAGTTATATAATTGTTGATGATCAATCGCTTTACAAAATGAACAATGTATATTGCTAAGCGCTGTACGTTCATTGATAATGAATGTGCGCGGGGCTCGCGGCGACCGTGACGCTCGCGGGGCGCTCGCGTCTCTAGCGGCAGAGTGCTGCCGTGCGGAGCTTGCGATGCTTTTGTTGCAGGGCGTTGTTCGTTTTAATATTTTAAATTGTTCGCGTAGAAAATTTGTAAAGTCGTCGTAAGTTGGATATGACTGCTTCCGAATTGTATTCTCGAATTGTTTAGCGGTATGGATGTCTAATTTTCGTAATCCTAAATGCACAAAAATGAAATCTAATAAGTTATCCATTTTTATTTGTTTTAGAGCGGCTATCGATGTACAATATTCATCGATAAATGAGTCTAATTGACTAGGCGTTACGTTATGAAGCGAGTTTAAATTTAATATTTTTTCTATGTAGGTAGTGGCGATAGCACGATTATCTGTGTATTTTTCTACTAATGCGTTGTAAATTAAATGATAATTATCTGCGGTTGGGCTTAAACTTAACCAAATGGTTTCAGCTTTACCCTTAAGTTTATTTATTAAATATCTAACGCGTAATGAGTCATTTAGATTTGAATTATTGTGAACCATTGAACCATTCGATGAACATAGGAAATTTTTCATATTCACCGTAAAACTCCGGTATAGATAATTTTTCTAACCGAAAATTTGAATATTCTCCATTATCTTGAATTGAATTCTCATGGGAATTAATGTTTGTATGCGTGGAGAAGCGTGTTAAAGCGTTTTTAATTTCACAATAATAATCTTCGAATGCCCAAATAGGTTCATAATTTGGTAGGTATTTCGCATTAATTTTCAAATGAAGTCGGTTGATATTATCTAATATTTCCAGATATTCATCGCGCATAGAAGTAATATTTGTCGCTTTACTAATAAAATAAGACGTTTGGTGATCCTCTGTACTCTGAGGTATAGATTCAAAAATCGATTTAGCACGTAGAAAATAGGATTGCTTTTTTCCCTCGAGTAGGGATATTTCAGCAAGGATGCTTACTGAGCCCTCAGCTAAGTCTCCCTTATTAGACCTATGCTCCATTTTAATGTAATTAGATATAAATTAAAGTTAAAATATCAAATAACTATGCGATATGGCGCGTAAAAAACGACAAGCGGGTGGGTATATATAAAAATGAAATACGTTGCGAATTTAGGATTACAGAATAAGGAATTCAAAGGATAATTTAGGAAAGAAGGATCAATAATCCGGCTCGAAGGACCATAAAAATGTTTTGTGCGTAAAGGTGCTGGTTCAGGGGGGGGGGGGGGGTTTGCGGAAATTACGGATTGCGGACTCACCGGTGTTGATGATGCGGGTTTCGATGCACTTCACTCGCGGCGATATATAATATGCACTATATTGGATTAGCGTCTATGCGATTTTTACACCAAACTTCACAATATTAGTGATCGGTGACTAGCAATTCTTGCGTATGATTATGCGAGATATTGTTCTCGTTGCGTCCGCGGTAAGGATCGTGGCGTAAGTGAAAGTGAAAGGAAGGAAGGACGGTGGGCGGAAGGGATGCTTGTGCGTTCGGAAACCTAAATATATAATGCGCGCCAACAACTAATAAAGTTCAAACTTTAAAAATTCAATGAACTATGGTCGAATATCGACCACTGGGCGCCCACTAGTTGATGTAATTTGAACGATAACAATAAGAATAATCATAATACATATAAATATTACTTGTTTAATATATTATAACACTTTCTACTTATTTATTAGCTCGAGATTAATGCAATTTTGGAAAAGGCTGACTCTGGTTTGACAAAGATACTGGATAACAATGAGCATTTGTATGTGACAAATGCCGTACAAAAAGCCTTCATTCAAATATCAGAAGAAGGAGCCGAGACTGACACTAGCTCAGGTAAAAATTAGCTTTTCCAAAAAAAATCAAATATAAAATATTATGTAACGCAGAAAAATATTATCTTTATCGTTATATTATTGTACGCGTCATTCATCATCAAACATAATTAGGTGCGTCTTGTGACTATAGGAGTATGTAGTGATGTAATTTACAGATATACCAGGTGACTGTTTAGACACTCGCAGTATTCACGATATGACACTTCATGGTCACATTTAACATATAAAATATTAATATTAAAACAAATACTAATAAACAACCAAGAAAACCTAAGTTAAAGTTTGTTATAAGACTTTCAAAAGTATAGCTACAAACGTGTATATAAAATAATAAACATAAGTGCAATGACCGGTGCCAAAAGCTACAATGGGTGACTCGGAGTTAATAACTTTCGATATTAAAACGGGCAATAAGCCCTTTTGTTTTGTTCCTGATGTTCCAACTTTCCATTTCAAATGAAAGCGAAATCACCCGACGGTCATTGACACTGTGCTTTAACATAGACGCGTAGAGGATCGTGTATAATATTTGTATTTTTCTAGTAATTAGGTTCAATATTAAGCACTTATTTTCTTCAATAGATTTAGAACGAGTATAGAGTGCAGAGTGTCCTCCAGAAATATTGCTACTGTTTAAACCGTCACCTGGTATACTTGTTTGTTTGCACGCAGGCGTTGGAATAAAGATGTATAATGCCACTGCGACGACCGCACAACGCTTCCGCGCTAACCGCCCTTTTCTCTTCGTGCTCACCGGTGCCGACCGTACCGTGCTTCTTGGAGGAGTCTATCGCGGCGTAGCCTAATGTGTACACTCACCTGTACTTACGACACATATTAATAATTTTCTTGACGCGTACTTTGTATTTATATTTGTAAAAAAAAGAAAACCAAAAAAAAATTGATATAAAGATGCATTTTCTTATTAATTTTATTCGTGTTTTGTAGTACAATGCAAAAAATTAATTGCTTTACACATTATATTCATCTACTAAATAAAATTAAAAAGGGCCTTTTATTTATATTTAAACTAGCGGGCTCGGCAGACGTTGTCCCGCCCTGATTATTAAAAATCCTTGTCAAATTATATACCAAAACGTTCCTTATGAATCACTTTATCCACTGGTAAAACCCGCATGAAAATCTGTTCAGTAGTTTTTGAGTTTATCGCGAACAGACAGACAGACAGACGCGGTAGAGGACTTTGTTTTATACTATTGTTTATATTTAAATAAAAAGTTGTCATTGCTGTCAGGGATCGGGTGGTAGCAAGCTCCCACGGATCGCTAGTTATTTCATAAAACCCTTTTTTTATTTTAATTTTCCACTTAAAATATCCAATTTTGAATTTGTTTTTAAATGATTTTTTAGAAACACACCTATAAATAATATATGTATAATAAAATACAAAACTTTATTGAATTCGATTTCATTTCGAATTTTGGAAATAAACAACATAAATTGAAACAGGGTAAAATTATTTTCGATTTATGATGTTTCTGTGTATAGTATGCTCACAATTAACTTACAAGCTACCATAAAGTTTATATCATGCTGTACACTCTCGTAGTTAATATGGTATAGCAACATTTTTAAAACGATGTATGCAATATCTATAAAAACAAAAAAAAATCAATAATGTTGACACTTAAAATATGAATTATGGTCTAATTTCGACCACATGATGACAACTACGTAAGGTAGGTTTTGTAGGTGGTAGAGCCACGCTGAAGTTATTACTGCTTTCAGCATGAATGGGACGGCTCGCCCGGGGTATATTACCACCCGACTCACAGAAAACCGACGTGAAGTAACAGTGCTTGCATTGTTGCGTTTCGTTCGGTCAGTGAAAGCGCCGGATGCCTACTTCTCCCCTCTCCCCTTCCACCTTCTCTTCTACCGGGGCCCCCCCCCCCCCCCGACACAGGCTAGTAACGCAGTTGCGACTCCCCTGTTGTTGCAAGTGTCTATGGACGGTGGTGATCACTTAATATCGGGTGACCCACCTGTTCGTTTGCCTCCTATAATATAAAAAAAGGTCTACTAATGTCTTTACTAAGGTAAGGTAGTCTAGGTAAATCATAAGAAAAACACGGATACTTTTAGATATTTGTTAGATTCAAAGGTAATATTTTTTTTCTTTATTACTTCGATGTATTAAAAATATGCTTATGGACAATATACGCACATACGCTAGACGGCCGTAAACGTTTACTGCTATATTAATATTCTATACGAGATTTTGATTTTTAAAATAGTAAATAATAATACAACAGACGTGTCTATTAATAGCAGTAAAAATACCTACAATAAATTTACCGTCAAAGTATGTATGCGGTGGTCGCTATAATTAAGAAAGCGTCTCACCATCAGAGTAATATCCATTTTAAATTACCGATTTTTTTATATAACATACAATAAAATTATATACGCACTTAAATACCGTCGTGATTAAGATATCATTTAGTTAAAAAAATGGAACTTGGAATTGTTAATTTAGGTACGGGAAACAAAGTTGACTGGTTGACCACTGGGGTGTGACATTGATTTCGCAAGCGTTGACGCGAACACGCTCTGTTCAAAGAATTGTATGAATTGTTTGCTATCGTTATATCGTTGGATCTGTGAAAATATTTCACGGTAGTTTTTTAGTATACTTCTACGAATACGACTTTACGGCGGATAACACTAACAGGTTGGGATGGTTTACGGCTCTATCGAAATAAGTAATCCCGACGGACTTTATGTACGTTCAGACGTATGGAATCTACAAATCCTTATCTCTATCGTCCATCTGAACATAATATGGAGCATCGACACACTTTCGTGAGAAGCGGGTTTTTGTATTAGTCTTTGAGATTGTCTTTTGATGTATGTACGATAACGGGATACGACGTAGAATAAAGCCGACTGTCTAAGCTCGATGTCCCAATAGGTGTCAATATCGAATAGTCTGAGTGGCTTTAGTATGTTTGGCTTGTTGGAGGATTCAAATAATATTGCGGAACTCTTTTCTGGTCTAACTTCTAAACGCCGTCTACGATATCTATCGCCGAAATTCCGAACGGTACGTTGGATCCGCGATCTGCGATGGGTTCTCTGTCTGCCTTAAGCAAAAGGGATTGTGACGTTAGCATAATTGTCTACTTCGACCCAGAGTACCTCAGTAAATTATAGTTTTCAAGGATTTCTTCTAACCCGTGATTAATAAATAAACAATAGACCAGTGTTAAAAATTTAACCCAGCTTGCTCTTTTCGTTGTCTCTCGTCGAGTACGTTAATTATTCGAAACAAAATATTATTGGATTATTTTTTATAAATATCTGTTATTAGAGTTATGAGCTAATAATTATTAATGACTCCTTGACGCCTTCTTTGTATAACATTATTGTTTGTTGATTTAAAACCTTTTTTTTTATTACGCCTTTATCTATAATTCCGTTAAACATTTCTATTAGCTCTAGAGCAATTACCAGTAACATAATTTTCAATACTTTGTTTAATTAAAACCGGACATATAGACAAAATCATTTTTATAGTCATATTCGTGGTCAGTAGCCATTTTAATATCAACCTAACACAGAATATTTGAAAAAAGATATCACAAAAAATACAGATTTATTAATATAATAAATTACAGTAGCTATCTATCAATATTAAATGGTTTTGTATAGGCGATAACAACTTACCCCGCTATTGCGGAAAATTATGTCATAAACAATTTTAACAAGCATCCTTGATAATATTAATTAATGTCAAATTATAAAATAGTATTTCCCAATAGGGTATGTTTTTTTCCTTGTTGTTACAGTTCCATTGTCTTTAACTCCTGTAGTGAACAGTTTCAATTTATCATGGACGCTAAAGCATTTTCATCAGCGATCTCAACATTTTCTACTAAGTTCTGCAATGTAAGTGAATATTATGTATATTAACAGATTTGTAGTTCTGTCGGTAAATTTACATTATCTTCGCGATGTTTTCATAGATTATAAAGCTCACTGATCACGAACATGGCCTAGTCTTTTTGTTTCTCTGTTTGTATGTCTTAACTTTGTTTAAAAACGGTTTGACTTATTTCATTTCAATTCTGTATCTAAGCTTATGCCATTACTCAATTGATACGATACAAGAACTACGAAAAGTAAATTTAGAAATCGTAAAAAAATTAAGAAATTTTTTTTTTCCATTTCACCTATTTTTTATTAAACCTCGTACACGGGGAATATATATCATACAAAAATTAATAGGCTATAAAAATATGAACAAAACTATAACTAATAACCATATAATAAAACATAAAACGTTATTTCGTTCTCAAGCGCTTTTGCTATAACCGAGTTTAATGAAATTTTCTAAAGAAGAAGTATATATAAGTCAAACTAAAATCTGTACCTAAAATCAATTGGAGTATTTTAATTTTGTTTTACTTAAATAACTGCTCATATTATTTCTAATATGAATTTAATTTTATTTGTCAGTCTTTTACGAATTTCTATGTAAGTATAATGCTAAAGTATTCTCAAGAATTATGATTATGTTTTTAATAATAGTGATCAAGATTCTTACCCGTGGTATAAGAGACGGCCGCGAAACATTTACAGAAAACCCTCCGATGAAATAACGGTAGTTTAACGTGTCGTAACCCCAGTTTCAGAAACACTATTAGTGTTAGGGCCCTTCACATCTACACGAAATGTTCAATAAAGCTAATTAATATAGATTATCGATAGTAAGGATGTTGCCCTTGGTGACACCGATATCTGTAACTTTATACACGAAGGTAATGTCTCATCTCTGCTCTCTCTCATAAACTCTGCTTAGCAGCCCTCTCATTTGAGTTACACTGTCTCCATTAAATCAAAAATATTCAGTTCAGGCCCTAATAAGGCACTTATGAACGTTAAAACTATCATCGGTTCGGAAAACAACCCGGTCATCGAGAACAACCGGCAAGAAACTCGATTGGGTACATCTTTTTAAGATATATATTTCCAATACATTATATAATCGTTTTTATTGAATGCACAGAGATGAGTTAATTCCAGACATTATCATCGTTAACATATTGATCCACTCTATAATAGCCTTATGACACCAACACCAGTTTGACGTGGCGCTTAAGCTTACACTCCGGCAAATCGATAACATGCTTTGGGACTTTATTGTAAAACTTAACACTATTACCTAAAAACTATAACTGGATTGTCTGAAACATGGAACGGCCAGTTTGTTATAGTTTCTAGTATTTAGATTATGCCGGTCTTTTACTAAATGCAGTTTTTCAAAGTGTTTACGTACATACATTAAATTGTCAAGAATATATTGGGAGGGTAGAGTTAAGATACCGAATTCCCGGAACTTCGTTTTTAATGATTCACGAGATCCCATGTTATATATTGCTTGAACTGCCCGTATTTGTAATAAAAATATGGTATCTACCTCAGCAGCAGAATACCATAAGCCATAAGGCTATGGAAGTAAGCATCAAATAGGATGTAAACGGGATTTACAATAAATAATTAACAGAAAAAAGTAATGTATATTAAAAAAAAGCCTAGGTTGCAGACGGGTATATATATATATAGAAACTGTTATAAATTTCAAACTTAAAACTATTTTATTTGTTTTTCACCAAATGAGCGATTTGTAACAGTTGGAGCACTTAATACTTGTGTCAAATAAAAGCTAGCATTATCTATGCCTAATGAAAACTGATCAGGGTTCAAATAATATTGTTAGGTATCAAGTATACTATGATTAAATATAATAAGTTGAGAATTGATATAAATTCTGCAATTATTAACTGAAGCCCTTTTTTTCTCGAACTGACTATGCTATTGACCTGGCACCTGGCTATGCTATTCACCGGTCTATTAACTGAAGTCCCCGTCAAATTTTACCTCTCTGAATATAGTAGTGCAGATCACAAATTTAGGCATAAATACGTATTATATTATACGTATAACATCGAGATAATTTAGGATAAATAAATCTCACTTATAGATACCTATAATAATATTTTAACTTTGTCACAAATTAAACTCTTTTACTGTCAATGCGCAAGCCCGAATTTACGGCAATATTCAGAGCGGCCAAAGAGATTGACGTGGCCTGTACTTCTATTGCATATACAGTAGTCAACACATTTTACTTCTACAGGAACTTAACAAAACCAAGGATGTGGTGTGCTCACCACTGTCAGCAGAATATCTACTGGCACTATTAACTTTGGGTGCTACTGACCCTGCTCAGAAAGAACTACTCAAATCTCTCGGTTTTCCAAATGATGACAGCGTAAGTGTATTAATAATAATATCTTTTATTTCGGACTCATTGTTACATCCATATTTGTGGGTACAATTACAGGTTTAAAAAATTAGTGTTAGTAATAATAATAAAACAGAAAAATAAATTATAAACAAAAACACAGAACACAGGATATAACATTAAGTGGCATGTCCGAGTAGACCCTCCGGTGATGGTGGAAATTCACTGTACGACTCCATGTAGCCGTATCCAGTGAGCCAGCATCGGAGAGTCCCACCGGTCCACCAGCGCACACAGTATGCTGTTTAAGATCTCATTATTAGTTAAGCTGTCCTCATTAAATAATAAGATATACATTTTTAATAAAATAGTGGTAGAACTTGTTTAAAGTAGGTATTATAACACACACTGTCATATCTTATGTTGCCAAAAAGCAGCAGCGTCACAGACTATTGTGTTCTGTTCTACAGTGGTACTTAGAAAACAAAAAAACGGACGAGCCTTACAGCAGTCGCATATGATGTGAAATGCAAATGCCTTCGTACCATCATGAAGATCAGATGGTCAGATAAAGTGCGAAATGTTGGTGGCGTTGGGACCTATTTAATGCGTCGATAGCTTCGGTGGTGCGATCACGTATCTCGTATGGCGGAGGAAAGAGTAGCGAAGCGTATCTTCTATTCGGAACTGGAGGAGGGCAAGCGGAATCATGGTGGTCCCCTTCTTCGGTACAAGGATGTCCAAAAGCGATACATGAAGAGATGTAACATAGAGCCCTCTCATTGGAAACGTTTGGCAGCATAGCGGTCAGAATGGCGCGGGATGGTGAACAGCCAAGTTCGCGAGTTCGAGGCTCAGCGTAAAGTTGACCTTGATACCAAACGCGACCAGTTAAAGGCTCGCCCATCTGCTGCCATAACATATCGGCTCAAGTGTCCTCAATATGCACGGAGTTTCACCGCGAAGGGTACATAAGCCATCTTCGAGCGAACCAGCTCCATTTCTCAGATTAGAGGTCAAAGTGGTCGCTATGGCCGAAATCGGTCGGAACAATCAACATCATCATCATGATGTGTAACATCTGACATGTTATCATACTATGAAATCAGTCAATTTATTCCTCATACTATTGGTCGAATATACTCTAAGCATGAAAATATATATAATTCTATTTTGAGGCGTGCGCTTGCTCGCGCAAGTTTAATTCTGGTCGTGGTAAATACGCGATAGTTACATAAATCCTAAAAAAATGAATCGGGTACCTATCATTGGATTTTTTTTTTATCGAGGAAACTTTTTTAATCCCAATGAAAAATATTATATTGTCAGCGACAGGAATTAATCTAGAAGTATGAAAAAGAACCGCACTAAAATATTTATTCGTATAATTTTTATACTTCTTACTAGCATTTTTTTTAATGTTGAACTTTGATAGACGCGCTTGCTCATTGGTCAAATCAAATAGCGCGCGCTTTCCCGGTTTCCTGTGACGCATTTCCGTCCCTTTTCCAAAATCACTCCCCAAAAAATATCTAGCAACCGAGAGGAAAGATGTTACACATCGATATGCAATACCTTACGTCTTCCCACACATTTCAAACTAGAGTACAGTAAATGTAAACACTACGACTTTATTAAAGTAAAAGTAGTAGACATTTATTTTCACCGAAACTCAATACTCCTGCTACGACCTTCAACATCGGTCAAACGTAAATATGAATATATTGTAATGCACTTGACCCCTTCCACTTATCGCCTAATTTATGTTACTACTTTCACTTACTAATTTTTGCTTAAGGACGTTTTAGTCCCTCATATAAAATAAAAGGTGTGTGTGCGATTCACACACGATAGAAGTGAAACTTCAGTAAATCGACAAAAGAATGAGATGAATATATATAACAAGGGTAGGATAATTACGGATAATTACATACGTTAAATGCTCAAATACAAGCAAGTATTAAACAGTGCGCAATATACATACACACCGACATTTGCTCTCTCGCTCTGCCTAATTTTTGTATTTGTGTCTCTTACCTGTCGTTTTTTCCGTTACATCCGGTTTGACACACCGACATTTGCTCTCTCGCTCTGGCTCACTAATTTTTGTATTTGTGTCTCTTACCTGTCGTTTTTCCGTTGCATCCGGTTTTGAAATCACAGCGATTCTAAAGAAGTTTCACTTCGACAATATTTCCTTCGAGAGATTGTTGCAATACCAAGGTTTCATACGATTATACAGTTTATATACGATTATATATATATATAATACAGAATACAGAAATATAAACACCACCATCGTAAGCGGAATATCTACTAACTCTGTTGTCTTTTATTTTTTTTTTCGAACTGACTACGTTATTGACTTAGCAAGGTCTTAACAGCTTCACCGGGCTACTAAGGCGAGCGCTTAAGGCACTCAGCCGATTTTATTTGACAACTAGCTCAAGGGTGCACGGCACACTCTGCTAACTTCTATTTACGTTAAAGCAGTAGGTACCTTTGTTCAGAATATGTAATATCTGTATATATTACATATTGTATATATTACATATATATGTAAATCTGGTGTCACGGTGTTTGTGGTCGAACTCCTCCGAAACGGCTGGACCGATTTTTATGAAATTTTAAATGTATATTTGGTAAGTATGAATATAGGTCGTAAAATACATTTTATACCTCAAAGTGATTCCAGTGTCACTATCCAGAATTTTTTTTTCAATATTTTTTGTATGTTTTTTATTTGCCATCAAAACATACCTGTAACCCCAAATTTTCAACTTTCTAACCCCCGTCCTCGCATTTTTTATTCGCGATTTTAGTATTTTTGTATGAAAAATGTCCAAATGATTCAATTTTACGTCCGCCTCAGTGAAATTCAAAAAATAGAAAAATCACTAAACCAACTACGTATTTGTTGGAGTGAGTCCCTAAATTGTTTGGTTTCACAATTGGAAACGGTGGGAGTCGCTATAATCGGGTTATAGGTATTTTAAGATTTTAACCGATTTCACGCAGACAAAGCTGCGCGGGTCAGCTAGTATAGAATATTTTGGGCCCCTCAGATTATTACCTAATTTTTGAAGTTATACTTCGTTTGGCGCGTTGGGGAATAATGATGAGAGTAAATTTTTACGATGCGCGCGCACACCGTCACGAAAAACGGACACCCTGAAGTTATCACGATGCGCGCACACACCGTCCCGAAAAACGGACACCCTGAAGTTAACACGATGCGCGCGCACACCGTCACGAAAAACCGACACCCTGAAGTTATCACGATGCGCGCGCACACCGTCACGAAAAACGGACACCCTGAAGTTAACACGATGCGCGCGCACACCGTCACGAAAAACCGACACCATGAAGTTATCACGATGTGCGCGCACACCGTCACCAAAAACGGACACCCTGAAGTTATCACGATGCGCGCGCACACCGTCACGAAAAACGGACACCCTGAAGTTATCACGATGCGCGCGCACACCGTCACGAAAAACGGACACCCTGAAGTTATCACGATGCGCGCACACACCGTCACGAAAAACGGACACCCTGAAGTTAGCTATAGTCAACATTTTGTTTCTTTGTATTTGTTGTTTGTATTTCTTTGTATTAAAACTTTCAATGTATTTTAAATACCTTTTTTCTATTGTTAGTGTCGTTTTTTCTACAAACGTAGAATAAGGCGAAAGATAAAAATTTTGAAAAGATTTTTATCTTGTTACGTCAAAGAAGTATAACTTCTAACGCGTGTACATAAGTACACACCTACTTTTTAAAATTTAATTTATAACTATAAAACTATATAACTGTTGATTTCAGATTCGTTCATCATTCACGACTCTTACGTCCAAATTGAAATTAATAGAGGGTGTTACACTGCACTTAGCAAATAGAATATACTTGAAACAAGGAAAGTATGAACTGAATTCCGAACTGCAGGAAGATGCTGTTAATGTGTTCGATATAACAATCGAGAAATTAAACTTTGATGACGGACCTAATTCTGCTCGTGAAATCAATAAATGGGTAATGAATATTATATACAATAAATTGTTGCTATTAAAAAAATATTATCATAAATATTGTATAACATATATCATTTCTTTATAAAATAGTTTGGTTTAAATATATGCTGTGATATATTTAAGCAATTTAACATATTATAATACAGGTGGCGAGCAAAACAAGAGACCAAATTACAAAGATATTGCCATTGGATAGCATCGTACCTAATAGCAGGCTGGTTCTAATCAGTGCTATGTATTTCGAGGTAATAATACATTATAACATACAACTATAGATTTATTCCACAACTGATCATAACTTCATTCGTTAAATACACAACGTAACATTTAATAATGAGAAAATGACAGTTTAGCAACACGTAGTGTCGAGTTGTAGTAAAATGGATTGTATAAAAACGTATTGATATTTGTGATGAAATTTAATAATACATTACAATACTCCTTATATTTGCTTACGATTATTAAATACTAGCGGGCCCGGCAGACGTTGTTCCGCCCTGACTATAAAAAAATACTTGATAAATTATATACTAAAACCTTCCTCATGAATCACTTTATCCACTGGTGAAAACCGCATAAAGATCCGTCCAGTATATTTATTATATTTGATAACTCGTGGTGGCCTAGTGGTTTGACCGGTGGAATATTATTTCGATGTCAGCAGGTATGAACTCCGGCCAATGTACCAATGAAATTTTCGGAATTCGCGTACATTTACTAATTTAAATTGGTAACACTATCGGCTGACGGTGAAGGAAAACATCGTGAGGAAACCTGAACCTGAGAAATGTTCTTGTAGTACTACTGTATGTGGGAAAAATATGGAACTGTGGTACTATGGTACGTCGTGGGCTGGCGTGGTGATTATGCCCATGCCCTCCTTCGGGAAGAGGCCCATGGCCCTGCAGTGGGTCTCTTACAGGCTGATGATGATGATGACTTTCCATTTACAAAATATCATTAGTATCCGCTTAGAATCAAATATATATATTTATTTTACAAAGTATAAATTATCTTTGTATATACTTTACTATTTAGGGATCGATATGTGCTTTAAGTGTACAAGTTTTTTTATTTTTTTTTATTTAATAGTTGGCACACGAATAGGTTTTTCTCAAGTGCGTTTGCGTCAAGACGAGTAATTGTCAGGGGCATTCTTAGGCATTAATGTTTGTTTTCTAATTTGGTTAGGTCACCTGATGTTAAGTGATCACCACCGTCCATAGACACTAACAAAACCAGGGAAGTCGTAAGTGCGTTGCGAGCCTGTCTATCGGGGGAATGGGGGGAAGAGGGAGAGGAGAGGGAGGGGATGGGAGGTGGGCCTCCGGTGCTCTCACTAATCATACGACACGCAACAATGTAAGCACTGTTATTTCACGTGGGTGTTTCTGTGGGTCGGGTGGTACTACTCCAGACGAGCCGGCCCATTCAAGCTGAAACCAGTAACAGCTTCAGCGTGGCTCTACCACCTGCAAAATTTTATAAAAAAGAGTAAAGTTATTTTTGTAATGTATAATTTATGTAATACTAGCGGGCCCGGCAGACCTTGTCCTGCCCTAATTCAAAATAAATCCTTGACAAATTATATACTAAAACGTTCCTCATGAATCACTTTATCCGCTGGTGAAAACTGCATGAAAATCCGTTCAGTAGTTTTTGAGTTTATCGCGAACAGACAGACAGACAGACGCGGTAGGGGACTTTATTTTATACTATGTAATGATTTATGTAATAAGCAGACACATAGATGAAAATAGATAATTACACTAATAAAAATTTACCGTCATATCCGTGATAATTTGCCTTCATAATATACTAGTTTTTTCTCGCGGCTTCACTAGTGGTACTGTAGATTTTACCTATTTTCTCGGATGCAGAATTTTGTTCTGAATCACAGGTACTCTATATACTTTTCTTTATTTCTATCAACCTGTATTAAAAATTCCATGATAATCGGTTCAGTAGTTAAGGCGTGAAAGCGTAACAAACAAACAAACATTTGCATTTATAATATTACTAGCCTCTGCCCGCGACTTCGTTCGCGTGGAATAGATAACACGTAGTGGAAGCTCTCAAGAGGAAAAAAACCCCGATTTTGAAATATTCTTCATTGGTGCCCCGCTCCTATTGATTTTAGCGTGATGATATATAGCTTATAACCTACCTCGATAAATGAGCTATATAAAACTCAAGGAATTTTTCAAATCGGACTAGTAGTTCCTGAGATTACCCCTTACAACCTCAGAAACTCACAAATTCACTAACTTTGCCTCTTTATAATATTAGTATAGATTAAGGACATCTAACACAAAGCTTGTAACCTAATTTTTTATTAACTGTCATCGTGTGTTGTCGTCGTCATATTCCTTAATTCGCAGTATTTTTAGGAAATACTATCAATTTATAGATATGATAGTTCTACAGATTTATTATATTGTATAGATATAATATTTAGACAAAGAAATAGTGGGGCACAGTGAGGAAGTATTAAGCTGATGCAGAAAGAATTCGGACAATAGAAGCCGTATATAAATTATAATATTGATTAAAAATCCTGGTCAGGTTTTGGGATACAAGAATTATAGTTATGTCATATAGAAATTTAAATTATTTTGCAGGGTCTGTGGAAAAGTGGATTTGACAGAGCGATGATAAAGGAACGACCCTTCTATATAAGCAACCAAGCAACGGTTGACGTACCAATGATGCAAAGAGAGGATAGATTCAAATATAGAGTTAGCAACAATCTCAAGGCTCAGGTATAAATTTATACTTGTTTACAACTATTTAGATTTACATTACCATAACCAATAAAACGAGACCCCCTCTGGTTTCTCAGAGAAGATTTATATTACATCGTGCTTAATGTAAACTTGCGGTTTTTGAACAAAACAAATGATAGTGTTATTGAAATTTTAAAATATAGAAACATTCACATGAATATAAAGAATATTCTTATAGGATGTAAAAACGTTCCTAATAAAACAAATGTATGAAATTATTTCGTTTCTCGAAACATTTTATTTTATAATGTGTCATGTTGTACCCGTAGCAAATGAGGGAATGTTATATACACCCCTGTATATAACAAATGATGCAAATCTGATATGGAATTTTAATTGATTTGTTTCTTTTAGATTTTGGAAATGTATTACAAAGACCAACAGACAAGCATGATCTTTGTGCTGCCAGATAGTATTGAAGGTCTAAATGAAGTCTTACAAAAGTTAGCTGGTGGGTATAATCTCATGTCTGACTTAGACAAGGTGATCTCCACTAAAGTACAAATAGCCATTCCAAAGTTTAAGATCGAAACAGAAACGAATCTTACGGAAATTTTGCCCAAGGTAATTAATATAAGATTTCAATGCTTAATTTATGATACAACAGTTTACTATTTGATTTTCAGAAATTTAACGTAAGCTAGTAGCAAGCTAGTTGGGCTAGAGGATTGGTTTGCACGCATTTTGTATGAGTACGGACAAGACCGTGGTTAGATGAGCCAAGGGGCTGTAATGGATAGATATAATGTAATGGAATATCCATTATGGGAATTATGAATGGGGATGCCGCTGTAAAATATCTACTTCTTTTGTTTCATCTCACCATGTTGTTTCTGAGTATTTAAGAAATTGACAAGAACGGTGAATGCTAAAAAGAACCTGCCAAAGGGTAGTATTGGTATTGCCGTTTATCAGCGTTTCTTACGGAAGGGTCACCGGTCGCCCTTGCAGTAACAGTCGAGTTCACTCTGGCATGACTACCACTTCGAAGATCATGCGCAAACTGGCAGTATAGCTTTCCTCTCATTAAGTAAGAATGAATCAGAAGAAGGTCGGAATCTCTACTAACCTGCGGCCGACCAGCGTTAAACCGTCTCCTCGGGCCTTGTTGATAGCCACGTCAATATTCCGTGCCTATCCATCGCAATATGTGCGATTACATTGTAGATATCCCGGTGTTTACCACAAATAATTCTCGAGAGCTCTAGCCACTTTAATCACCACAGAAACACGACGCTACAAAAGAATAGCGTTATTTGGCTGTGATCTGGTATTAGGTAGAGGTACTCAACCAGTTGGGCTACTCCGAGTTTTATTATAGTTTAACTTATTATGTGGGGCTTAATTGGTTTTTTTCAAGACTTGCTGCATTCGAATGTAGAAGATATACTTCGCTATCTGATTGAAACCGTTATTTTTTTCCAATAACAATAATCATATTCATTGCTTAATTATTATTTTTATTTATTATTTAGCTTGGGATAAATACAATTTTCAATAAGACAAACTCTGGTTTGACAAAGATATTGGATAACGATGAGCATTTACATGTCACAAATGCAGTACAAAAAGTCTTAATTGAAGTAAAAGAAGATGGAGCCGAGGCTAGCTCTGGCACAGGTAAAATACTGTTTTCATAGGAAAATCCAATGGTTTTAGGTTTACAAAAATTGGCATTCTTTTTTATAGTAGCATCCTTATATGGCATATGGCATCTTTTAGTAAAATGTAGAATATAATTTAACGCTGAAAATACTATTCTCTATTCTTCTCTTATATCTTGATAGGGATTATTCAACGTCAAATGTTATGTATCTGCCGCGTTTAACTTTCTTTATTTATGTTGAAACACAAATACTTACATATAGTATGGGTGGGCTTATGCTGTATATGTATTCATTCTAGCCAATTGGTATATTATTTATGAATTTTAGCTGTACCTCAATGTCAAACTCCTTTTTATTATCATATTTACTCCACAATACTGCTGCACTGATTTGCTGGATAAATAACTTATGGTATTAAGCTCGCCCGTGTGCAAACTAAAAATTGTAATATATTATTTATATAACTTATTTATTTAAGTTCATTAAATATACGCATTGATTTTCCGAAAGATAGTTATTTTCTGAATTATTAAAGATTTTAATAAATGTGGTAAAGTAATAATTTAAATAATAATTGTCAATGTCTTTTATTCTTTTAATTTAAAATTAACACTTTATAAAGTTAAATAAACTCTCTCCTTAACTTTACAGATATACAAAAGTGTTTTTACATTGAAATACATTTAAAAGAGTACACAAAGACTTAGAGAATAATCATAATATATTAATTCCTTTATCTTGTCGACTGTGATAATTATAATTATTGGTTTTGAAAAGACAAATTTCGTCAAATATTTCATTGTTTATTCAGTAATTCCTTCTTTTTAATTAAAATTCTCTTTTTGTAAATTTACAATGAACTTAATTATATGCCGCATATACACACATGCACTTTCGCACAAAATGGCTTTTATCTTCAACTAAAATAAAAACACTATTAGTATTAGTTATTTATTTAAATTATAGTGCTGCTCTGAACATCGACTCGAGGCAGAATGTTCTCTGTCGTACCACTTAAACTCTTTTCGTTTTACGAATACCACTACCGGATGAAATATTTGTTTTATGGTTGCTGATTGTTGATCAAAATATCGTGGTTCTATGAACATCTTCGTAGGTTACGCATATCTTAATATGAAGAGCGTATAGCGATATAAGTAACGCGTTAGTTTGTACATATCGGCCCACTTTTATATTACTGCTAGCGGGCCCAGCGGACGTTATTCTGCCTTGGTAATAAAAAAAATCCTAAAATTCAACCGCAGCGCTACCTACTGGATTCAATAGTGAATCTAAACCATTATTGTATCCACTTGAACACTCATAAAAATATTCGTCAAAATCTGTCCAGCCGTTTAGGAAGAGTTCACTCACATACACACGGACACCGTCCGGAATTCCGATAATAAGCAGTTACGTAATGATTAACATTGAAAAGTGCACCTTTAATTTTGTTCATTGAACCTAGGTGTGATTTTTTTACGTTTAAGAGTATCGTTCCCGTACTTTAAAAAGTTTCGGAATAAAGTTTAACTAAGGTTCTCTTTGTTGTTTATTAGTATTTGT
This sequence comes from Antheraea yamamai, assembly GCA_036509395.1. Lineage (NCBI taxonomy): Eukaryota > Metazoa > Arthropoda > Insecta > Lepidoptera > Saturniidae > Antheraea > Antheraea yamamai. Next base: position 9,151,865 of record AP028438.1, on the reverse strand, counting down.
TTTGATATTATTGTTTTATACGTTAAATGTAACCATGAACTATCACACGATTGAACGGTGTCACCCTTTAAACAGTTACCTGGCATAAAGATAGATATATAACTGATGTTGTTAACAATCTATGGGCTCCATGTTTATATTATCTCATCGTTCGATTCATATACGTGTGTTTATATGCAGGTATTGACGTAGTGATGTACAGTGGTGGTCCCACGCCCGTGCCACGTTTCTACGCTGATCGACCTTTCCTCTTCATGCTTATCGGAGCTGACCGCGCTACGCTCCTTGTAGGTGCCTACCGCGGCGTAGTCTAATTTGTACACACAGCTGTCTCAACGATACGAATACGATGCGAAATCAGAAATAAATAATTGGGGTTTAATTACTTGGAGTTTTCATTATAAAATAACAAATTAATTATAAATTTATTATAATAAATTATAATTATAAATTTGTGATTAATATCAACAAATTTGACTAAATACAATTTATTTAATGAAATCAAATATTAACGGTTTCCACTATCTTTTCATATACTCTGACAATCACATAGAATGCAGTAAAACATTTCCACATGTGAACTATTTATTTCGGTGCATTTTATTTTTAATTGCTTATAATTCCTTGTATTTTTCATTACTCTTTTATTTTTATATTATGTATTATAAATCATAGCCATAATGTCCGTTATCAAGCCAATTCTAAAGCTTCTGTTTTTTTTCCTTGGCAAAATTAAGTATAGAACTTCCGTTTCATTATAAAGTTTGGAATTAAAACATTAAAACTGAGGTCTTACACCCAATTATAACGCTATATGATATTTAGTGGCTGATCATAATTTTTATTTAATTGGGTCAGTGTAATAATACTCTTAATATTTAACTAATTCAAAGGAACGAACTATATTTTAAAAGAAAAAAAATTGAGTTTATTTGTTGGAAGCTTTAATTATATAGTGACAAATAATTTTTTCTTTGTGACTGAAAAAAAATTAGTCTTGCTGAATCACAACTGTAATGAAATCAAAATTATAAGTAACTGGCTACCTGTCCCGGCTTCGCACGGATGTACTGGCACAAAGTAGCTACATAGGTTCTGCAAGTGACCTTTTTTCTCTTTTTGGTCAGTTATCCTTTTTTTTATTTTTTTTTTTGACGAGGGGAAATCCATTATGGATACCCACCCTCCCGGGGGAGAGAGTGGGTTATGTCCGACTCCCACGGACTATACCCCCCGATGTACCTCTACTGCCTTGATGGGGCGACACGGGCTCGAACTAGCTAGCAACCATGTTGGTCAGTTAACCTTAGCCAACATTGACAGGCTTGAATTACATGTACGCGTTCGTGCTGCACATATGGCTTTTATTACTTTATACATGTATGGTTAGCTTATTTCTTTTGGTTAGTTTAATATAATTTGCAACCACGATGACTTTGGCTCTCTTGAGTTTATTGCGTCGTGAAGCGTGTGGTCGAGTGAAATTCGATGCCCGTAGGTTCGTACTTATGTAACAACAATTTTTTTTGGAACTCGTACATTTACTAATTTAAATTATTAACACTATTCAATGACGAGGAAGGAAAACAACGTGAGGAAACCTGAAATTGAGCAATGTTTTTGTAGTACCACCGTATGTGTGAGTATATGTGAGTTAAAAAATCGTCATTACGTTTAAGCCTGGCGTGGTGATTATGTCCATAGTTTCCATCGAGAAGTTGCTATAGGCCAGCAGGGAGTCTCCTAGAGGCTGATATGTGTGTGAATGGTAGCAAAAATAAACAGCAAAATATTCCAGGCTTATGTGAGATTTCGATTACATTTTTGAAAACTTATCTCATTGATATTTAGGTCTTACCAAGAAGTCGTTCAATGAAACCACATACCTTATTTATATATTAGGATATTGAACTTAGTATATCAATATATAATAATCAAAAATATATTCATACTTACTTTTCATCTCTCACCCAATCTTTTGTTTATATACAGCCGGCTGTAAACTGTTTATGAACGCTTAACATAAATTATTATAATAAAATTTTTATCGATAAGCATTATAGAAAACATGATCTGCATAATCGTATCGACTTAGGTACCAAATTACCACTTTCTATCTCCATTATCCTTAAGGGTTTAGCGAATGTCAAGAGATACCAAATATATTTTGGTTGAAACATATGCAAACTGGTAAATACCTTTTTTGACATGAATATCATTAGCTGCTGGTTATGTAAACTCAATAAATCCTTCACGTGTGAAAATTCCACTATAATTTATTTGTTTTAGTTTTAAATAATACGTGATTTATTTTATCGTCCCATTATTGCAATTTTGCAACGAAGATTTGACAAATAAAAATCCACAAGTATTCAGTTTTATGTAGGTATGGTAGTAGTAATAGTTTATGATAGGTGGTAGAGCCACGCTGAAGCTATTACTGGTTTCAGCATGAATGGGTCGGCTCGTCCGAGGTAGTACCACCCGACTCACAGAAAACGCACGTGAAGTAATAGTGTTTGCATTGTTGCGATTCGTTCGGTCAGTGAGAGCGCCGGAGCCCACTTCCCCTCTCTCTTCACCCTCCCCCCTCTCTTATACCATAAACACAGGTTGGCAACGCACTTGCGACTCTCCTGGTGTTGCAAGTGTCTATGGACGTTGGTGATAACTAAATATCAGGTGACTCACCTGTTCTTTTGCCTCCTATGATATAAAAAAAAGTGTTATACTTAAACAAAATTGAATCTCAATTATAACTACTATAAGGTAATAATTACCAAAGTACAAGCTGTTAGTTTAGACACTGTTAGTTTTATAACCTACTTGAAAAAATAAAAAAGACTACAGAATTTTATCATTAATAAATCGATTTGGAAAATTCTATTATTATTAAAGAAGAGATATTTTCAAGGGATTCCATTTTAATTTTTACACCTTGGAACTCCTCAAAGTCGAATAAGAAATGTATAATTATTTAAGATATTGGCAGGATTAGGATAATTCAAGACTAGACCTACTAAACCTGCCTAACAATGGCCAAAAACATTATTTGACAGTAGGTTTTTAATATAAAGCAATATCTAGAACAGGTAAATGGTGTTATCACATGTAACAAATAAGGAAAATACAAATGCAACATGTTCTTTTGATTTTAATTAAATTTGCTTAATTAGCGTCAATTACAAATAAAAAACGATAACAAATAATAAAACTTGCGCAGTTATAAATACAAAGACAAATTTCGTCTTCCCTATCGTATAGTTTAAAAATATTAACTAACAGAACAGGTAACTGTATTTTTGTTTACTGTAACATATGTAATTACAATATTAATAACTAGCTATGAATACCCGCTTCGCTGGGTCATTTTTAATTGTATACTTATTTGTTAATGTTAATAATCTATCACTACTTACTTCACAATTTTTTCATATAAAAGACACATTTTCTTTTTTCTTATTAATTTATTGATCTTATTAAATTTTTACATTACAATCTTACGACTAAGTAGACATTAATATCTTTTATCATCTAACATTAACTGATATACTAAACATTTTTATTGAAATACATTCTTATATACTACGTTTACACTTTTGCATAGGAACTTCCCAGATCATTTTAGAATTTTCTAGAACACTCTTATTTAATCAGAATGTAAACGTAGATTTTAGAACTCCCTACATCATTCCAGAATTTCCCAGATCATTCTAAACATTTCTGGGTCATTCTAGAATTTTCTAGAACATTCTCATTCGATCAGAATCTAAACGTCGATTTTAGAACTTCCCATATCATTTTAGAACTTCCCAGATCATTTTGGAATTTTCTAGATCATTTTGGAATTTTCTAGATCATTCTAGAATTTTCTAGATCATTCTAGAATTTTCTAGAACATTTTCGATCGATCAGAACATTGTTATACATATTAAAGCTTTCTAGAACATTCCAGAAGTTTCCTGAACAATCCAGACCATTTTAGATCAATAATAGTCACATTTTCAAAGTTAACATCTTTCAACCCCCGTATCTTTTACACCCTTATAATTATCGACTTGCAACCACCATAGTGCACAATGGGAACCTTGTACCTATTGCCACACTTTTCGTCTGCAATGCGTAGGTTTAGCTGCAAAGTGAAATATAGGGACACACACCTCCAATTTTATATATATAATAGATATATCGTTTAACTCTAGAATACCTAGCACTATTTAATTCCTTTTCCAATATTTATGACGTACGTGGCAGTTTCATATGAAATTAAGTCTTATTAATAGTTCTGTAGTGTTTGTCATTTATGTATATTACAGCGCTGCCACAATATTAACATTAAAGCCAAGAGCTGTTTCAACTCTTGTTAGTTACATGTCATCTTAGGGTTTCTTATTCTTTTGGGCGCAGCCATCGAAGAAGAAGAAAGGACCCCGAGGAGGAGGTCCCGCTGTATGGTGAATACAGAGCGAGCAAGAAAGCCCTTTTTTTTTTTTACTTGGGGAAATTCTAATGGATACACCACCCTCCCGGGGGAGAGAGTGGGTTATCGCACGGACTAAAACCCCATGGGTGCACGCAACCGCCAAGATGGGGGACAAGGGATGACAAAGCACTCCGTATGTCGCCCCGACTGCCGGCCCAGAAAGAAGATCCTGGGCCTCCCGCTAAAGAGAGACTGTCTGGCACGCGTAGACTGTGTCATCGCTATCAGCCGGGCAATGGAAGTAGCTTGGAAACAGATACTCCAGACGCTGGGGAAGGATGAGAGTCATTGTTGGACAACGTTGAACAGTTTCTAGAAAGAATTGTCGAATCCCGGGTCGTCCGATATATAGGGAAAGGAGGTTGGATCTTCCAGATGCGCAGTGCGGCTTTGAAAGGCTATTGGCTGTATCTTTGGACATCACCAACGCCTTCAACAGCTTGCCGCATGGAGATATATGCTAAGCGTTCAGGTTTTTCGGATTGCCCTCGTATTTGTGGAGAAGTATACTAGATGGGAGAGAGGTTGTTTTCATGGACAGCAGGAGAGAGAGAGTTCGAGGTGAAACGCCGTGTGGAGTTCCACTCCTGTGGAATCTGTGATACGATTGAACATTCCGCGCACATCTGGAGCGCGCTTCGTCTGTTACACGGATGACACCCTAGTCATATCCGGAGAGAGGTATGGGGAAGTTTGATACGCCTGGTAACGGAAGCTACAATCCTCGTGATTGGAAGCATCCTACGGCTGTTTCATGGCCCTCGCTACATTTATGTGGAGAGCATCCGTATCAGGGTGGGAACCCAGATTAAATATATTGGCCTCACTCTAGATGGACGCTGACAGTTTGAGCCACAATTTCAGGGGTACTGACCGTGCATAGCCGGGGCGGCAGCGACACTTGGACGACTTACCTCCAATAAGAGGGTCCGGGGGTCGGCTGCCGCTAACGCCAACGGCACCACCGTCTAAGGTACATTGGTACGGGTGGATGCACTCGGTATCCACAATGTCCCTGCGTTGCGCAATGTGCAGCTTATTGTGGCGCTGAGGGCAATCCGTGGATACCGCATGGTGTTCTCGATAGCGGCCTTCGTGTTTGCCGGTTCCCTACCATGGCAGCTGAAGGCGGAGGTACTTACTGCTGTATAGGTATAGACCTGGTGGACGTGTATTACGGTAGGTGTACTATCGGTACCGTCCGTTTTTGTCTGAGTGTGCTGCATGGCAGAAACAACGGTGCATTCTGGCTGCGGCAGTGTGTGATGATTTCTCGCTGCTGAACGTGGAAAAAGCCATGCTTGGTACCATGTCTTTATTAAATGCAGTGGCCTCCTTCTACAAGTACGTCGTCTCGCAGTAGGAAGTGGCGGAGAGGGTCTGAGAGGAGGTTCCTCTGTCGGCCCTCCCAGCCAACGGAGAACCGGTGGAAGGAGGCGACGCGTTTTAACGAAATGAAAGGTAAACTAACCTCACTCGAAGACAAATTTATTGTGATGTCTCTAACACATGAAAGGATCTAATTCATGGAAAAGGGTTAATTCTCGATATGTAAATAATCTTCAAGACCATTTACTTGCAAAATAACTGGAAGGTAACAGGGAAAACCGTTTATGCAGAGTGGTGGGTTTTCCATTACTAAACAGAATTGCCGACAGATTTTATGGTGTTCGCCCATATAACACATCTGGTTAAATAACTATTAAGAATAAACAAGCTTCGCGTCATCGTTCTGTTATTATTCTTGTATTGTTATTCTATATATGTACTACCAACAACACTTTTACATTGATTAATATACCGCCGGTTAGCTGGAAGAAAATGCCTTGTGGCATTAAACTAGCCAGTGTAGAAAAAGAAGTACCCAAAAGCACAATAAAGTATTAATTAATTCATTATTAGTCCGGCTGAAACAGACATTTCAAATAACAAAGATTCTGGCAGAGTTGAATTTTGGTAGAAAAAAGTTATTCAAGGTCAAAGATCAACATTTTCGGTTTTTTTGGATTTTTCTCGAAAAAGTTAAGTTTTATCAAAAACTGATCTATAATACATAGTTTATTATACATACAGATTTTTGTTTATATATATTATACACAAAATATATAATATTATAGTTTATATACGAGTATATACATATTTTTAAAATGTATATGTTCCGTTCTACATACGTAATACACATGCTGTAATAATACATGTTATGTGTTATTTTTTATGTTTTATGTGTGTTTTTTATGTTTTATTTTTTATGTTTGAAAAAATAGGTGAAACTAGATTTTGAAGGTCTATATTTTAGAGTTTTTTTTATTAACGAATATACATAGACCTTGAGATAACACAAAACGGTCAATCATATTTATGAGTTGTCACGGTTCGATTTTGGAACGCAAAGGTCAAAAATGCATTTTCTATCCATAATTTTGTCAAATATAAGTTGCGAAATAGGTTCTTTATTGATATGCTGACATATTTGATGACTGATTTACTATGTAATATATATTAAATGTCCATTTATAATTTTCAGATACCTCGATACATCAAGTATTTCTTTTAGGGGAATATTATTTTTTAAGAAATACAAACTACAAAAAACGTTGTAGATAATGGTATTAATGTACATTAGATGATCCTTGTTAACATTACCAGTAACAGGTTTTTGGGAAATAGTGTTAGACTATACAACAAAGTCCCAAAGGATATTACCGATTTGCCGGATTGCGAATTTAAGCGCCATGTCAAGCGGGTTTTGGTGTCAAAAGGCTATTATAGAGTGGATCAATATGTGAAAAATGGTGATGTCTGGAATTAACTCATATCTGTACATCCATTAAAACCGTTTGTGACATTTACCTAATATATTATATATATTTGTTAAAAAGATAAACCAGGTCGAGTTTCTTGCCGGTTCTTCTCGATGGCTGGGTTGTTTTCCGAACCGGTGGTAGTTTTGACGTTCATAAGTGCCTTCTTAGGGCCTAAACTGAATGAAGTGTTTTTGATTTGATTTGAAGGGGACGAAAAGTATTCTGTATATTCATATGAAGATTTTAACAATATTGGAAGTCGTTGCCAGACTGCTATATTTGGAACTATATAACTGGCTATACTTATTTTTTTCTTTAATAAAATAGCACTTGTTAGACTTCCGTATTCTAGTTTGAAGAATATGATAAGATATAACAACATTAGAGACGTTGGAATGCTCTGTCTAGGCCAGTTTTAGACCAGAACATAATGGTGTGAAAAACAACTGCTTTGTGCAAAAATATGAGGCAGTTATATTATCACAGTATAAATTTTAAAAAGTTAGTTCACTATCTTCTTAAAAATAATTTATACAGTTAAACAGATACGATATTTTAAAACCTTACTCACACAGTCATCATCTGGAAAACCAAGTGACGTCAGCAGTTCTACGTGAGCATAGCCAGTAGTACCCAAAGTCAACAGAGCCAGTAAATATTTTGCTGATTGTGGCGAACACACCACATCTTCACTCTTGTCAAGTTTCTGGAAAAATATGTTAAATTTTTTGAATAATTAATATTATAGCAATGTAAATAAATAAGGTCAGTGGCGATCAAGTACATTGAACGATGGAATGTCAATTCAAAATCCACAGTTTCGAACCCCGGCATGTACCAATGATTTTTTCGAATTTAATTTTTTTAATTTAGATTAGTAACACTATCGGCTGACGATGAAGGAAGACATCGTGAAGACACCTGAATCTGAGATATGTGAGAGAAATATAGCATTGGTATTTTTCGAAATTTGAGATCTTCAATACGTCGTGGGTTGGCGTGGTGATTACGTCATGCCATGCATATTATGTGATAGGACTTTTTCTAAATACTTCACCTGACTAGCTACCACGTTCAAGTTAAAATCTGTGTGCACTCACACTGTGTGCTTTGGAGTGTTTAGACCACGCCACCATTTAACATCAGACGAAATTGTGATCAAACGCTAAATTTAACCTATTAAGTATTAAAAAAGCTACCATGTCTTGCATTATGATTTAAACCCTTATTAATTAATCCAGCAATAATTGTTATTTTTCCTGAATTTATCTATGTAACTACAATCACTTTGAGGATTATAATAAACTATTAAAAAATCTAACTATATTGCTACAAAGTTCTTAACTCAAACTAAAAACTTGAAAAGTGAATTATGTCTTTAGTGCATAATTTATAACAATTTGTATATATACAGAATCCACTTGCGTGTCACACACAGTTATAGTTTTTGACGTGAAGCGCCGGCTGCACGCACGAAAAAGCATGACTCATTGTCACGTTCCGCCTGAGCCGAGCGAGTAAGAGAGAGCGCGGAACAAGCGATAGAGAGGCGCGATCTGTCTAAGCGTTCTGCTTGTGACGCATCTATCTCTCTCCATTTCATCGGCCGATGCGTTCAAGTGGTTATCACGTAAAATTAACGTCCGAAAACCTACTTTACACACAGCCAATTTTTTTTTAAACAAAGCTATTTATATGAATGTTTAGTGCAAGACTTCTTAGTGCTCAATATATTTCCTAAACAATAACACCATTTGGGTTGCTCGTAATATTTAATTAATTATCACAAGAAGATTATTAATTGTGAGAAAGATTAAATGCAATTGTTTGCTGTAATTGTAAATGTATTGCATGTCGTCAATTATATTTCTAAATATTAATGTCACGTAACAATAATATGTTAAAGAAAAATGTCCTACTTGAAAAAAAAATACCCATTAATGAAGGATGAGAAAAAGGTAAACAATTTAAAACAATTGACAAATACTCACGTTTCAAAGTATTGCGTTTATCATATAATTAAGAACCCGCTTCTGCGTATATGGACTAGACTGCTCGGAGGTTTGTTATTTTATGAATTTTACCGTCCAGAGATAGAAAGAGATTGTAAGGTAAAAGCGGTCATTGTGTTGGTAACGATATAATGGATTTTCTTTTGTTAGTTTCGTTCTAAACAATTGTAGTATTATATTATATTAAAGATATCATATAGAACGTCAAATTTTAAGATAGATTAAGATCCCAGAGCGACTAGACACAACTTATTTTTAAATATATGAAACCTTACATTCTTAGCAGTGTTTCATGTACAAATTTAGAACGCTTACGCACTCACTGAGTTCCAGTCTGAGGCCAATGTATAGATATACTTTGTTATAATATATTTGACAAGCTGATACCCACGACTTCGTCTGCGTTATTTATTATCTTAAAATTAAAATCATAAAGTTTTTTTGTAAACTATATTATTCATTTACTTCCCTTCTCTTGCGCATGCGCACACCACCGCTTAACCATTCCTCCACGATAAAGAAAGCATAAATCCATGAAAGTGTTGTGTTTATAAAATATGTAGTTTCTCAAAATAACTTTTTATTAAATGAAGATATCATAATATTTTCTATATAAGACCAAAACAAAACTGAAAAAATATCGAAATGTAAGCAGTAGTATTTTCGTGAGGCGAGCACAACGGCAGACCTCTATCATCTTATTTGTACACAATGTATACATTTATATAACATAAAACGTGACATGCATGCAATGAATTACAGAAGGACATGACGCATTAGTAGTTCTATTTATGCTGCAATAAATTAGTTGATCACTTATAAGAAGTATCCGTTCGTGTTTTCATTTAACTTATTCATTAAATTGACGACAAAGGAAAATCTCATTACGACGACTGAACATCTGTAAATAATTTTGTACCACGATGTAATTCATATGCAAAAGTTAGAGTTCACGTTATATGCGTTGCGTCGTGAACTATAGTGATGTTTAAATCCATGTGTTTCTAGGGAAGATCTTTATCTGGCAACCATATACAGCAATCAGGGGGGATAATACGGTATATTGGTTTCCCTTTATAGTTTAGAGTATTCCCGTATAACGCATTTTTAAGACTAAGATTTTTAACTCGAATATTAAGAAAAAACTATATTATGAACGAAGTATGTACGTTTTATTAAGATCAAACTAAAGTAAGAACATTTTAAATGAAAAACTTATGCATATGAACTAAAAAACCAATTGACACACGTGCGCACATGTGCGAAACTAATTATGAACTGTAAAAACGATTATAAATTTCACAGTACAGAAATATAATGTGGGAAATCCCACCGTTATATGGGAGAGTGCCCGTGTTATAATACTAGGGATTGAAATCGGGTACTATGAAAATGCATTATAAGAGTACTGTGTTATAGGGTAGATTACTGTATTAAAAACTTGATGTTATTTTTTACAAATAACAGTAAAACAGGTAAGTATATTTAATTAATTTTCTCATAATCATGAATTAGGTAGTAAATAAATAACAGATTTATTAAAAGCGGCTACTTTTAATATTTTTATTTAATGACAATACAGTAGGTATCTTTTAGTAGGTTGTCACATATTGAGTAGCATTACTTTCTATGAAATAAGGCTGAGTATTATAAATCGATTAAATTAATTGATTATTATTTAAATTTAATTCATTGCAATCGAATAGATTTATCTGAAGCTTTTTCTTAAAATTTCGACTTACATCGCAGAATTTAGCAGAGAATGCGGCGATTGCTGCAGAGAATGCTTTATCGTCCATGATCACTTCACGTCTGATCACTTGTAGAGCTAAAAATAATAAAGCTATAACAATAAGAAGACAATTGTTTTCGTGAATTCAATTCAATGGTTTCTATAACCGTTGGTGATATCATTGTGCACAACATTCGTTAATCGCGCGTAGAATATATTTTGTAAATTTATAAGTGTAGATAACATATTTATTTTATTTATATAGGCTACTTTGATTACACGTATGATTAGATACTGACTGTTACCTTGAGACAGGCGACATCTATGCGACGAGACTAGACTAGACGACTAATTTAGTGTGCGTAAAGGCATTGTTTTACACTTGCGTCAGCTGTGTTCCGTTTAGGGACACAAACTTAAAAAAATATATATTTGAAATTGGGAAATTTAATGTTAATACAATTAAGTAGATACTTATCGAAGAAATAACGTACTTTTAATTGTTTCCAAGTCTTCAGGGATGCTAGGAAAATCATTTCGTTACTCATTACGGATATAACGGTATATTAAGCGTTATGCGTCACTGAGGTCAGACTACAATAGAATTGGAAGTTGATCTCAGGAATCTTCCAATGCTTGAATATAAACACCTTTATATACTGGTGTGTCTATTAAGTTTATCTTTGTGAATGGTAGGTTAATAAATTAAGATTGATATCTCATTATGGACTGAGAAGATGGTAAAAGGAACTTCATTACGAATTCACCGCAATTGAATACAGGAACAAAAAAAATCTTGTAAGAGACAGAAGTATGCAAATAAAGGAAGATGATTATAAGAAGGGTGTTTATAATTTATTGAGCTAAAAACTATATACTAATTAATTTTATTAATATTTACAATTAATAAATTTACTATTAATAATTATATGATTGTATTGTGCATAAGCCGAGGTCCATGCCTTCTACGGAAAACAACACGTGTCATCTGTAAATGTTATTATTTTTCTATATGGTAGATAGAAGTTACATAAATCGCTGATGTAAACTTTAGACGAGGAAGAGAATAGGCCCAAGAATACTTCCTTGGGTCACGCCATTATTAACAGGCAAGTAGCTGAACTTGATTTAGAATTGTAGCATTTTAATATTAAATTAGCATTTTAAAAAGTAATAATTTCTCAACTATGTACTTGTTGTGATTGACATATTACAAGCATAATAGAATCCAAAAACAACGGCGACTACTAAAGCCATCCTTCGTTGCTGTCATGTCGATCTGCGTAAATGTCTGTTCACGTTACGCTTGAAGGAACCCATGTTATAGGAAGAAAGGAACACATTGGCCGGGAGATTGTTCTACAGCTTCACGGTACGGCAAAGGTAAGATGTGGTGGACTTTTTAGTACATGCCGTAAGAATGTGGCTTCGAAGCCCAGCGTGCGTAGTTTGGTTATGAATTGGAGAGGAAGGGTTTAAATTGAATAGTTCTTCAGATCACTCACCATGTTACAAACGGTAGAACACGTTCAGTGAGGTAATGTCTATGCGCAACTAAAGCGGCTCTATAAACTCGGTAATGTCTACACCATTAACATTGCGGATAGCCCGTCTTTGCAACCTATCTAGAGCACCCAGTAAGTTTATAGCGGAACCGTCCCAGTTGTACGAACAGTATACTACACAAGGTCTAACTTGTGCCTTATAAAGGTGATAAGTTCCTTTATACAAAGATATAGACCACCTGACCAGGCGTGAAAAACCCTTTGCATCCTGATCAGGAAAAACCATCGCATCCTGTTCAGGATTCCGAGTCTCGGAAATGCAGTGGAGATTAGGCTCCCAATTGTAATCCCTGGGATTGAGTTCGCTGTGAATATCTACACTTAAAATATTGAGACTCTCTCGTAAAGGAGGTAGATGGGTATGTTTTGCAGGTATACGCATGATGCTAACTGATGACAGAAATAAATTTTTTAATTGTACAAGATGCCAACGACAGTTGAGATATTTAAATCTCCGTCAGTAGTATATACAGCGACCTACACAATGTGTGTGCTAATTTTGTTGCCATAAACCTGGCCATAACTTAGTTTAAAAGTTGTTTAAAAAAAGAATCACAATTGGTCATGACTAGAATACATGATTTGTTTTGAAAGAATGGTAGTAAGAAAGCTTGACAATAAAAATAAAAATTGAGCCGTCACGGGACGCCTGGTAGATGTGAAACACATGTGTAACATAGTAATCAACACTGTATACACTATAGGTATGCGAGCTCAGTTCGGCAAGATAGATTGCGAACAGTTGCTTGCGATTGGCATCGCGTCGCCACTCTCGCCACGCCAACAATCAGGTTTACCTTCGCCTATAGATGTTTCACATCAAATGTTGAATTAATCGTTTAGAACTTGGGATAGCTTCATCTTGTGTATTGTTTTAACTGTTCAGTTTTATTTCTATTTCGCTATTTAGGAAACTGTTGACAGATATAAAGTGACATATTATATAAATACATATTAGAATCATTTAACGATACTGTACCTTATAATTTGCTTCATAGACCTATCAGAATATGATTCGATAGAAATAAAGTTATGTTCATATTTTGAAGCTTCTTTCAGTTCGTGTTTGTTGTTTATAAGTTGTTCCAAGTTCCTGTAAATTTATCACACCCTGTATTTCATAGAGGGTTCGAAATATTTTAATTTTATCTTTTGCTAATTTTTTAATTCGATATAGGCAATTACTTTCATTGTTACTCGCATATAATTGTTTGAAAATAATATAGAAATAATAATAGAACTTGTTACAATTTTACAAAAAACGTTTATTAGTTGAATAAAACAAGTAAAAATTCATTTACAATATTAGTTTTCCAGTGAAAATATGATTACCTAATGTGTAGACGCATTACAAATATGCTTTCTGTTGATACATATAATTTAAAAAATAAAAGATGCTCTTTTACATTTAATAAGTTTCGTAATGTTGTTGGACATTTTTTTTAACATAGGAGGCAAACGAACAGATGTGTCACCTGATGTTAAGTGATCACCGCCGTCCATAGACACTAGCAACACCAGAGTCGCAAGTGCGTTGCCAGCCTGTTTTTGGGGGAGAGGTGAGGGTAGGAAGGGAGGAGGGGGAAGGGGAAGGGGAGGGGCATTGATCGTAATCAAATTTAATCTGTTTTTATGCCACGTTAAAAGATTATCAATTGGTTTTCTTCAGACGAGATAAACTACTTTATGTGAAGCATTTTCGCTCTTTATTCTTATATAAATTCTAGTTTGGTATCATCGTAGATTATATAAAGTGGTCATGCAAACTTTATATATTAATGTCTTTCACATTTTTGTTACGTATCTGTATGTTTTTTTTGTCACGATGAAATGAATACAAACATATCATAAGCCTGGTGTTGGCCAATCAGACGCGTATGCAAATACATAAAATATGCCAATTATATGTATATAGAATTGAAACATATTTGTATAATATTCGAAGTTATGCGGTCTCTATATAACTAATAGTTATATAGTTATTAACTATTATAGTATATTACATGTTCCTTAGACATAACATTTAATTTTTTTTTTGTGAAACAATGCATTTGGTTTTCGCAACGGCAAATATATTAATATACACTAAATAGATAACAAATTCATTATAGTTAACCCCACCACTATGTGGGGCAAATAGCCAGGAAGAGAGAGAACATATTCATTATATGCATGAATACAATATACTAAAATTAATATATTATGTTGCTTACAATTTACTGTAACACAAACAATATAAAGATACATAAACATAAAGCAATTTATTTTTATATTATACATATTAAAAAATACTACGACTCCCTTCTTCTTCTTCTTACCCTTATCCCATATAAGTAGAGTCGGTACAATATGTTTATCGTGTTGTGGTATATGATTTGGCTTAATTTTTGCGATCGGCCGCCTGCCTGACATCAACCCTCCTTGGGATTATTTTGTTGTAAAACTGTATTTATGATTATTATTATATAGTTACGAAGTCTGATGGGATCTTTTAGCCTTACAACTATTCTGTAGGCTTTAGCTTTGGTAGGGTATTTATGGTGTCTGCTTAAGCGGCACCACCGTTCCGGTTAAAAACGAAGTTCTTCAAAATTATGGTTTGCTTGCTATATTGCCGTTTTTATGTAACAGAAAACTAGACAACTTTAGAATATTCCCGAGGATTGTATTTTCGGCTTTTTTTCAGGATTCGTGGTTTCAGAGTTTTCTCAGTAATAATAATATAATATTAGGTACAATAAACCATTATAAAAATATAAAATATGAAAACTATAATAGAAAAATAAATGCAAATACGACTCTATGTTCATATAATTTTACATCTCAGATATTTCTTCATTTAGTCTTATTACAAAATGTAAGCATGAAACATTGAAACACGCATTAATTAAATAGTAAATATGATATATTAAGAGGTTATTTAAGTATTACGTAACCACTAAAGGGGAGCGGGGTAGGGAGGGTCTTTGAATTGCTCTTCTTTTTTGGTTGCAAAGGGATTGGGGCGGTCTGGATGGTGATTACGTCAGCAATATTTATTGTTTACTTGTTCAGATTTTCTGTTAAATGTAGTCGTGACGTATAAATGTTTACAAATCTGCTTACGTAAGTATGAGAGGGGGAGGGGTAAGGGGCTTTGCTTACTTTTGCTGATAATGGGGGTGGTCAAAAATTCTGTTTACGTAATACTTCAATAGCCTCTTATTGCAAACAATAAGTGGGTAGTAGAGGCACGTCTGTGTGCAGGTTAGGCAATGCCGCGGAAGACACCCATAAGAAGTGTAGTATGGTTGACTCCGATGAGCAGGAATACGAACGGTCGATCAGCGTAGAATCGTGGTACGGGAGTGAGACTGGCAGAGTGCATCGACACTACCATTCCTGCGTACACAACACATACGTATATAATAGACACTATGAGAGCATACCAGTAACAACAGATGGCTCACCAAAGTAGCAGCTAGTTTATATGAGATTCGTGGCCCTCTTATGCAACGTGTCGATCTTATATAAAACACAATGGTTCACATAAAATTAGTGTTGAGTGTTGAGCATTTATTTTCGGCCACTTGACGTCTTGAGCGGATAAATTTTCTTTTATTTGTAACTTACTTTAATGCAGTTAAATATTAATTAATTGGTATAAATATTCAGTTATCAAAGTGAACTGTGAAAATCATCACGCTAACACTAATAAGAGCGGAGGGCCAATGAAGAATGTTTCAAAATCGGGCTGTTTTTTTCCTTTTAGCTGCGTGTTAGCGTTAGTATTATATACGTTGCCATGGTAACGTGGTAACTTTCTATCGCAAACATTTTTAAAGTTTATTTTGTGTTTCTATTCAAAATGTTTATTCTACGTTTGTTTTATTTCCAATTTTTGATTTGTAATCTATTACGAATTATAAAAATGAAACGTGTGTATGTGAAATTAAAATAACAACTTTTTGCTGAATGGATATGGCTACAAATAAGAAAAAAACATTTTTTCATATTTCGTTGGTATTTTTATATTATTGTATTTTGTCTGTCTGTTTCATTTGTTGAACTGTTACCCGTGCTTCCGTCCGTGTGAAATTCATCAAAAATATGTCGTTTATTGTAAAAAAAAAAACCCGTGAGAGGTGTGCTTTACTGGACTTCAAGAATAAATATAAATAATGGAAAGTCATATGTTTGTATGTAATTTAAATTATATTATCTTTTTGGTCAATTTGGCGGCTATTTTGTTTTATTTGCCGCGATTGCGTCTACATAACTCAGTGATTATAGCAACGTATAAGAATAACTTAATTATATCTACAATACGTGCATATCATATCTATAAAATAAAAGATTTAACACATATTGTTCGATATTGTATAGCTTAAAATTTTCATTACTTTCTTATATAGTCTAAGTGAGCACTGAGGGTGATATATTGTAGGTTAAAGTTCCAGGTATGTTGCTGATGATAAATCCCATCCCATTAGACACACTGTTATTATTCACATATCTAATGTACACGTTACATGTTACAGTAGATGGCGTGCGTGTCGTACTTACAAATATTTTTGAAAAAGCATCTCTGTAATGTACACACCTACTCATTATTTTACAATTCTTTAATTAAATTTAAAAAAATGCGCGTACGGAGCCGCGGGTAACAGCTAGTCTGGTTATAAAAGAGTTTAAGGACATTGAAGTTTTAATAAACAGGCTACGCTATACGTTACATCGAAACCCATTACCCAGACTTGAAAATGTACAATAAAATAAACAGACCAGTGTTATTAATTATGTTGTAACATACATTAAGTATTATACAAGATGTTAGGTTAGTCGCTTACAGTATTCTAAGAGATGATAGTTCAAGGTTACACTTATCATATAAAATAATAATATCAAAACAAATACTAATAAACAACAAAGAGAACCTAAGTTAAAGTTTGTTCTAAGACTTAAAAGTATACATTAACGTAATAAAACTTGATGCAATAACTCGTGCTGAAAGCTGTAAGGGGCTACCCGGAGTTAATAACCTTCGATAATAAAACGGACAATAAACCCTTTTGTTTTGTTCTTGCCGCTCTCACGTTCACTTTCAAGTGAAAGTGAAGTCATCCGACGGTCATTGACATTGTGCTTTAAGACGGATGCATAGAAGATTGCGTATAATTTTTGTATTTTTCTAGACAAGTAGGACAAATATTAAGCACCTATATTTTAATTGATTTAGAAAGAGAATCGAGTACAGAGTATCCTCCATAAAAATTGCTACTGTCTAAACTTACAGCCTGTATATAATTAAATATGTTATTACAGTGTAATTGCGTTATGATTCATGAAATAAACTTTTAAGTCTGTTTTCGGATAGTTTCGAATAGTTTTGTAGAAATTTGTTTTATTTTTGAAAGTTGAATATTACAAAGTTGAACCATTATATGATTTTATTTTTAAATAACTAATAGTCTGCACATAATACAATATATTCCATTCTATATAATAAGAGTAAAATGACCGTCAATCCCTCAACCACAAAACCTAAAATCATCGACTTTTTAAATAAAAGTAGACCTTTACCTGAAGCTGCGGCACCTTCAGCGCCTTCTTCGTTTACTTCAATGAAAACTTTTTGTACTGCATGTGACACACTCAAAGATTCATTGTTATCCAGAATATTTGTCACACCAGAATTGAAAATTTCCTTGATGCCAAGCTAAAATAATTAATAACAAGTATTATTGATTAATTACATAACGATGTTAAGGCAATTAGATAATGAATAATGTGTGCTTCAATTGACTGCGGTGAACCGCATTCATATTGACATCTGCAGATATAGTACAAATACTACTGAATACTTCATATTGTGCTTATAAAAATTGTAAAATTAATGTTAAACTAAATATACGACAGTAAAGCAGGATTAAACTTAAAATTTATATTAAACGATTATTTACTTTGAACTTTAGGTTTTATGACATTGGTTTTGAGTAAAAGATTAAAACATGGGGCATAGCTAAACTACCTATACTTAATATAAACACACGTTCTTATATTTGATGCGTTAAATCACCCTTTATGAAACAAAAAATTCCATATGGACGCGGTATAGGTATAAAATAAAACAACAAACATTAGTATTATAGCTAGATTTTTGGTAGAAGTGAGCAACCACTTCACCTTAATACTTGGTGACTTCAGTTATAAGTCTATAAACTGAGGTAGGTCTCTTGAGTTGAGGGAGCTCTTCAACAAAGGCAAAAGAATTGAAACAATTAAAGAATAAGCCATAACATTAGAACGATACTCTCTCAATAGGAGTTTTGAGGTGAAAAGAGTTATTGATCATATTGGGAAACTAAAGGTGAAATTGTATATCAATCAAGGAGAAGAATGACTTTTAGTGTCTATTATTCTCATCCTGTTCAATTACGCGTTGATGGAATTTTTAAAGTATTTCTGGCAACTGATCCTTCGCCTAATGGCTACCGAAACCGCGTCAATGTAGCAAATCCTTAGTTATGGAGGTTTCGATCGGGCTTGCCAAAATCTATACATAGGAGCAGTTGAGTAAACGTTTCCTGCTGTAGGCCCTGCGCGTCTCAAAATCCTAACGGCCCTCACGTCACTTTACAAGATCCTCAACTAAATTTAATTTATATTTGAATGCCACTAATATTTAAACACCCCAGATGTGATGACCGTAGAGGTCGTAAAATTTTACTTGTGAAGTGAAATGCCTCCAAAACTCTTTACTTTTCTTTACGGGACCATTTTGACCGAATAACATAACTTGCTAACGGGGCACTTGCTCTCTCTTATCCATACCTGACTACGCCACTAATTATAAGCAACTTTTAATGATTTAAATAATTTCCTAGGCTAATCTTTCATAAAAAATAAGGGATTAAATATCAGTTGTTTATTTCTGAAATATAAAGGCTCTAATATGTATATTCGACTTGAATTGTACCTCTAACTGACGACTTTACCACAGAGAAGTAATCCTAGATTTAAAAAACTGTCTAAATATTTGCATTCGCAAATATCCCTTGATGCTCTATTTATCATTACAAATATTCGCTTCCGTATTCTCAAGCATTAAAAAATAAACAGTTATTACATCAACGAAGAAGTAGTTAAATAGTTGTTATAATAGTCTCTAGAGATGCTTTGTAAATAAAATCAGTCGTCTTAAGAAAAACAATGAAATACATGTTTAGTACATTAATCCAAGTAATACATATCATGCTATAATTCTGCTCTAGAGAAAAATAATAAATTTCTTTAGTTCATAACTTAACAAAGTGAATATGTAAACAATTTGCTATTTCATTTAGCGTCAAGTACTACTCTCGTTACTGAATTATGAATTACTATCAATTGATACATACAGTATGATACAGCTATTGTGATATCATCAGTAGGAAGGATTTCTGATATATTTTTTCCTATGTAATTAGTTTAAGCTACTTTAATATGAACTTAACTAACATTTGTTGTATGTTAAATATTCACACTTCTTGGAAACATTTATAGGATCAACTACCGTGTCAACATTATTCGAGTTTTATATTACCTGAGGTAAAATATCACTGAGATCAATATCAGTTTCGATCTTGAATTTTGGAATGGTAACTTTCACATCAATAGTGGACAACTTATCCAATTCGGATATGAAGTCATAACCGTCAGCTAACTTTTGCAAAACTGTATTTAGACCGTCAATTTCATTTGGTAGCACAATAACCATGCTTGCTTGTTCACTTTCGTAAGCCATTTCCAAAACCTAAAAAAAACAATGAAATTATAATATATTTATTGTATTGACATAATTCACTGTGTAAGAATCAGACAGATGTATCTACATTTTCTTAATTTTACAGGAGAGCAAAAATACTTTGAAAATTCGCCTCTTCAAACTTCATCAGCTTTTTAATAGACTTAATATACAATTGACGAAAGAAAAATATATACTAATATATTAACATACTTTTAGAACTTTGAAAAAAGTTAAGAATTATTTAATTATATATGCTTACATAGACACAATACATATATATTTAAAATTCGGTTGACATACAATAGTGTGGTCCTTCATCATTATTAAAATTTTTGTTTTTATGCTACTTAAAATTAATTAACACGTCATTTATAACATTAAGTTTTATTTTGTGTAATAACGTATAAGCTTTTACGTTCATATGGGTCGTAGGATATTGTAAAACAAACAATATTGTACGAAAAATAATTATTGTATTTGCAAATACGTTCCCGTAACTCTAACTGGTAGTAAGATAATTAAAACTAATTTAGCGGTACTCATAATACGTTTTTCTGGCTCTATTAAAAGTGATTCTTATGTTATTTCGTTCTTTTCGAATTACTGAAATATTGAATATAATGTTACCTCCTTTTGGCACTTCATAAAGTACCACATTCTGATCTGGTTTATGAAAAAAAAAGATTTCTGGATTTTTTGTAGATACGTTCATCTAGTTCTTATACCGCGAATTAATATAGACTTTATCTTCTATTGTTCAAACCATTTGCGAATAATTCAAGAAAATCAATAGATATCATAAAATGCATTTGCAGTCCACGTTTGTTTTTGTATGCACTATATTTTATTTCGGTTTTTAGGATTATGGAAATTCTTTCAGATGTTTTTTATGTGTTATGCATGCATATTAGGTGTGTGTATCTGAAGTTGGTAGAGCCACGCTGAAGCTATTACTGGTTTCAACATAAATGGGTCGGCTCACCCGGGGCAGTACCACCCTAACATAGAAAAGCGACGTGAAGTAACAGTGCTTGCATTGTTGTGTTTCGTTCGGTCAGTGAGAGCGCCGGATGCCCACTTCCCTTTGCCCCCTCCCCGTACCCTCTCCCCCTCCCCCCAAACACAGGCTGGCAACGCACTTGCGATTCTCCTATTGTTGCAAGTGTCTATGGACGGTGGTGACCACTTAACATCAGGTGGCTCGCCTATTCGTTTGCCTCCTATGATATAAAGAATTTTTTTTTTATAGAAACGAGAATAATATAAATAATCATATAAGGTCGTAAAAAATAGTTTTCGGTAACTCCACAGTAATCATTTTTATCTTTTACCTTTTATCCAAAATAATCCTTATGTATTAGAATATGTTACTTGCTTTAAAGATTTTTATATAAATTAAGATTGAGCTTATGTTACTATACATTATACTAGCTGTTTCCTGCGACTTTGTCTGCGTTGTTTATTATCTCAATTATTTTGTTATATTTCAAAGGAATCAGTTTTTGACGAAAGCTTTGACTTTTTCCGATATTTTCAATATTTGTCGTTATATTTCAACAAATTTAAAAAAAATCTTGATAACTTATATACCTTAAACCTTCCTCGTGAATCACTCTATCTATTAATGAAAACCGCAAGAACATCTATTTAGCAGTTTTTGAGTTTATCGTGAACAGATAAACAGACAGACGTGGCGGAGGACTTGTTTTATTATTTGTAGTGATTGTAACGCTTAAAGCTACGAGCCACAAGGATAAAAAAAACGATTCTCGTGAACTGTAATTTCAATAATACCAAAATGATTAGGATGTTATAATTTTTAATTCACTTGAACATTTATAACACCACTTTTGTACATTACATCCGTGCGTAGTAGGAGCGGATGGTAAATTTAATTGTATATATTCCCATTTGAATAAAATTATTACAGGCTAAGTAATATCTGTAAACTTGATTAAGCAAAAGTGTTTTACTGGTATATTTCACAAATACATATGAAAATAGTTTAATCTAAATCTATACTAATATTATAAAACCGGAGAGTTTTGTAGCTATCGAGATATCATCCTCTTTGGTAGACTGGCTGAAACTTTTGTATATATTGTAAATAGAATGTCGTTGAAACAAATGAACGATCGCGTCTCTGTATAAATACCATATATGGCGTTATGAATAAACATCTATTTTACGCACTCCGAATATTATTATTACGCTGTCCGTGTCAATATAGAATCTTATAGTAGTGAGCCCGAAGCTCCTACAGTTTGTTTGGTTGAACGCTAATCTCAGAAACTACTGGTTCGATTTAAAAAAATATTTCAGTGTTAGATTGCTAATTTATCGAGGACGGCTATAGGCTATATATCATCACGCTAATACCAATAGGAGCGGAGCACCAATGAAGATTGTTTCAAAATTGTTTTTTTTTTGAGAGCTTTCGCTGTTTGTTAGCCTTAGCCCAAAGTTACTATTCCACGCAGACGACGTCGCGGGCAGAAGCTAGTAATACTATAACTTGTTTAAAACCAAAAATTTACACAAAAGATGATCTTGCCTCGTTCATTACAGTTATGTCTCATAAATTGTTTTTTACAAACATATATTATAATACCTTTGCTTGGAGATATGGGCTAACCCCATATTTGAAACCATCCTCTTGGTACATCATTGGTATATCCACAACAGTTTGTGTATCTATATGGAAGGGCTGTTTTGATGTTATCTCTGGGCTAAATTGATTTTTCCACAAGCCCTGCAAAAAATATGTTAATTTCTATTTAATATTTATGTATAATTTTTGTCAGCCAAAATCTCGCCGACAGATTTTAAACGATAACATAATATATGTATTTGTATGTCAAAATATCAATTTTAAATTTGCTCAATATTTATTTTTCTATGAATTATGTAACATAAAATAATAATATTCCTTCTTTATAATACATTACCTTGAAATATAAAGCGTTGACTAAAACCATCTTGGTGTTGGAGTTGATAGCATCTGATGATATTAAGTCTTTGATTCGATTATTTGTTTGGCTCTCGACCTGTATTATAATATATTGAACTGCTTAAGTATTTTATCCAATCATAGTTTGAAATAAAAATATTCTATAAGCAAAAACTCTTATGTAAAACAAGCGGGCCTGGCAGACGTTGTCCCGCCCTGATTATAAAACAATCCTTGACAAATTATATACCAAAATGTTCCTCATGAATCACTCTATGCACTGTTGAAAAGCGCATGAAGATCCGTGCAATAGTTTTTGAGTTTATCGAGAACAGATAGACAGACGCGGTAGGAGACTTTGTCTTATACTATGTAATAGTTTGAAATAAAAATATTCTATAAGCAAAAACTATTATGTAAAATAAATGTATTAATAATATTTTTTGTAAATAAGAACATTTTATTATATGTAATAAACGTTACCCAATCATTGATTGCACGAGCAGAACCAGGTCCATCATCAAAGTTAAGTTTCTCGAAAACTACATCAAACACGTTAATGGCATCTTCCCTCAGTTCAGGTTTCACTGCATATGGTCCGTCTTTCATGTATACTCTATTAGCTATGCGCAATGTAACACCCTCTACTGTTTTTAAATCGGATGTGAGAGCCGTAAATGACGATCGAATCTAAAATGAACAGAATATTAATTAACATTCCTCAATTGCTTTAAATGACAGATCGCTTAATTTGATAAAAAGTTAATAAATATTAAATATTCATTTATAATGTTACCAATTAATATTAAAGTATTTTCTCTAAGGAGTTACATTTCATTAAGGAAGTGCATTATCATAAAAATAGTATGAAAAGGTACCTAGTGGTAACATAAATTAGATGCTAAAGTGAACGATTCAGAAGTATTATGTACATTCATTTGGTTACATGACACATTTGAAGGTCATATAACATTGAAAGTCGTTAGTATATTGCTTTCCTTCATTGTAAATAAATAACTCCACTTAATTCTCTTTAATAAAGTCGCTTCGCAGGCTTCTGTATTCTAATTTGAAGACTGTGGCAACATGTGAGGGTACTTGAGGCATTTTGGTAGTGTATGCAGCTTAAATAAGAGTTTAGATTAGAATAAACTGCAGTTTTATGGCACAATTAGATTTGGTAGTAATATTATGATACTTTAAAATTTAAAGATATAACTTCTATCATTATTTTATTAAGAATGAATGCATCATTTATTCTGTAATGTTGTTTGTAATTTTTCTGGTATCCCATAGTTAGCTACCACTTTTAAGTAGATTATCTGTCAACAAGTACCTATTGGTTCCAACAGTTGCACTTGACTGCGAGTTTTCTCTTTGGTTTTAGTATGGTTAGGTTTCATTTGGTTATCATTTTAGACCACATCGTCTTGAATATAAGGTGCGCTTTAATTTCAAATGCTAAAACCAATGAAGTATAAAGAAAACTATCATGAGCTTTGTCACTAGATGAATCTATAATGCATTTGAGAGCAAGCTCTCTATATGTTTACTGTATTACCATCCTGATTTACATTGCCATTTAATAACAGGTGACGTTACGATTAAAAGCTACAAATAAATAAACTATAGTGTAATAGTATACATTTACTATAATTAAGAGATTTAAAAAAACATACACAATCAACGTCTGGAAAATTAAGAGAAGAAAGCAATTCTTCTTGAGCGGCACCTTCAGAACCTAAAGCCAAGAGTGCGAGAAGATATTCCGCTGATAACGGTGCACATACTGCATTATTGCTCTTGTCAAGTTCCTGTAAAAAAATCACTTGTTGACTGTAGAATATTCACAAGCAGTACGTATCCAAATTTCAATAATTTTGGTGGAGATCATTTGATGAATTTTGTGTCAACTGACTCTGATGAAACTTTGTACACAGGAATTATATGCAATACCAAATTTGATATCTTATATATTAATACGTGAAGCCAAAACTTTGTACCCCTTTTTAAGCGAATTGCGCGAACGGATGAACGTGAAATTTAGCATAGTTAAAGTTTATATGGAGGAGAAGTGCACAAAGCTATTTTTTATATAAAATGCATTACAAGCATATTAAATTAAGTAAAATATACATTACTCAGACTACTGCTTAAATTTTACACAACATGTAAATGTGTGTAACATGTAAATGAAAAAGACGTTTTGACATCCTTCATTTTATTCTTACGTTCCGATTACCTTTTCAATATTTTTAACATGACTGACGTTGCATGCCTTACATGCCCTTTGAAATCAACTGGTCAAATTGTAGGCTAATTTTATAATAATATGATATATAAATTCATAATATACATTAATAATTAATTGATAAATAATGAATCTTTAGTAAATTTATGGAACCACTGAAATAATGATTATTCTCTTTGGTCTTATTGAATGTCAACATTTTTAGGTGACTATTTTCACTTCATGTCACTTTGCTTCACATAGTCATAAGAGTAAAGCAATATTACCAAAGTCAATGTCTATATTTTAATGTTTAATATTTTTTTATGGTGAACTCACTTAAAATGATGATTCAATAAAAAAATGAGTCAAAAAATACTTTGTAAAATCAAAATAAGAAAATTAACCCATGACTTAGATCTCCGCGGTTAGAATGATGCAGTTCAACCTGATGTAGCAATTATATTTAGTACAGTTGATGAAGAATTTTGAACAAAAATGAATTCATTTTCAAAAGTTGATGGTAGTATTAAAAACATCTTTGTTCCAAAACATCGTTTGATTCTATGGCCTATCCATTACGTTTTCAAACAATGATACTGGGCATCACTATTCCTCATAATGTATAGACTACATTTAATTCAATATCACCCAGAAATACCATCCACCCAAAAATGTCTTGTAAAATTAATTGAAAACTGTGTCATGAGTTGCGATAAATTTTTTTATTCTCGTAAAATTATGTTTACTTAGAATTTGAGAGCCTAACAATCTTATGTAACCGCCTGTTTTTTGTTTCAAATTTATATTTAATTTTATTTTTCAGACATAAAAAAATGTTTATATAATTTAATAAAAAGGTGGTAAATAACTGATTAGGCATGATGAAAACCTTTGATTATAGAAGTATACTCTTTGACAAAAGAACCCTAATAAAGATCAAACTTTAAAAAAACAATGAACTATGGTTGAAAGTCGAACACTAGGCGCCCACTAGTGCTATGAAATATACAATTGTATTTTTTTTAATCATAATGAAAATATATAAAAAAATTCAAATCACAACCGATTTCAATAAGATTTTACATGCGGGTAGTACAAATGAAATTAATTAAATATAGGAATTATCAATAATACCCTCATCAATTGTGAAATAACTTGAAAAATATAGTGAACATAATTTACGTGAAACATAAATAAATAATGTATTTTAATAAACAATGAGCCGAAAGTAACATAATTGTTACATATACCCGGTGAAAGTTTAGACACAAGCAATATTTATGGAGAAGTCTCTGCACTTGATTCTTGTTCTAAATCAATAAAAAAGTAGGTGCTCAATATTTGACCTAATTATCTATAAAAATACAAAAATTATACTCAATTCTCTATGAGTCTTTGTTAAAGCACAGTGTCCGTGACCATCGGGCGAAGTGTGAAAAAACGTGGGAACAACGACCAACTAACAAAGAATAATTTTTCGAAGCATGAACCAAAAAAAGGGTTTATTGTCCATTTTACTATCGAAGGTTAATAACTCCGGGTCGCCCCTTGCGGCTTTCGGCACCAGTCATTGCATCTGGGTTTATTCTGTTTATATCATACTTCTAAAAGTCTTAGAAAGAACAAACTTTAACCGAGGTTCTCTTTGTTGTTTACTAGTATTTGTTTTGATATTTATTTTATATGTTAAATGAGACCATGTGGTATCATCTCTTTGAACATTACAAGCGACTAACCTGGAAAGTGTATGAGTTTTCAATAACTTGCTTTGAAACCGTAAAAAAAACTCATTTACAAATTATCTCATTTAAATTGTGTGTATGGGAATTATGTCATTGCCAAATTAATAGATTTATTTATTTAATAAGGTGTGTACATTATTAATAATGATTTTACAATTATAAGTTTTTGGCTATTTTATTATCCAAATTTATGTGTGCATTTAATGAAATACAAAACCAATACTTAAGTATATATTATGATACTTTTAAAAATCATAAAGTGTACTCAAACTTTAATAAAATTAGATAGTTCAAAATGATTACTGCACCAAAAAATGTGTGTGCAGCCGCAGGCAATTATTTTTATTATTACTACTTTATGACATGTAGTCCGGTGAAGCTGTTAAGCTTTGCAAGGCCAAAGACGTAGTCAGTTCGAGAAAAAAAAATGATATAATATTACATCTTTGGAAAAGAAGATGTTTATAGCAGTCCTTTTCACAGATTCTGCTACTTATATCCTTGTGTAGCTAGTTGCTTTATTTGTATTTATTGTTTAAGTTAATTAATAAGTTTAAAGTTTATTTATTGAATACTCTCTAAATTTCAGCAAATACTATCTATCTACTAATTAATATAATATAATATATATCTACTAATAATATATGTTCACTCACATTGCAGAACTTGGCAGAGAATCCGGCGACTGCTGATGAGAATGCTTTTGCGTCCATGATCAATTTAGTACTAACTGTTCAATTCAAAACATTTAATTAGCCTTTTATAATTAACAACTGCATCGTAACAATAAGGAAAAAATATCATGTGATTAATTATGCAACGAATATTCTCATTCGCGAATGTATTTTAAATTGACACCTTTGTTAGCCGCGTTGTGATTAGAAACTCGATTAAAAGAAAAAGCGACATTAAAAAGATAAATATATTCATTCATCAATAGGGTTTAATATACCAATGAATGAAAGAGAGTACTTTGTCCTTTATATGAATACTTTGTCATTTTTTGAAGGTACCGTAAGGTGTAGGTGAACTGTGAACATGTGTTTTTAACATTTAGGTACTTTCTCAAAAACCGTGCGAATGCGACTATTACAATACATTATATTTTGTTTTAATAAATTGTAAAATCTATGTCACCTATCTATATTTTATCCATACATATACATTGGTAGGTGGTAGAGCCACGTTGAAGCTATTACTGGTTTCAGCATGAATGGGTCGGCTCGTCCGGGGTAGTACCACCCTCTCACAGAAAACCGACGTGAAGTAGCAGTGCTTGCATTGTTGCGTTTCGTTTGGTCAGTGAGAGCGCCGGATACCCACCTCCTCTCCCCTTCCCCGTAAAATTTCCCCTCCCCATCCCCCACCTCCCCACTCCCCTCTCCCCCAAACACAGGTTGGCAACGCACTTGCGACTCCCTTGGTGTTGCAAGTGTCTATGGACGGTGGTGATCACTTACCATCAGGTGACCCACATGTTCGTTTGCCTCTTATAACATAAAAAAAAAAAAAAAATATATTAAAACTGTAACGAGGCCAAGTCTGTACATTATTTATTACATTATTAATTATGAAATTACCTATTTTTTGAAATTTACAAATTGTAATCGGGATAGACTTTGTTATCGATATAGAAGCCAAGCCATGTGAACACGTATCATCCTGAAAGTACTGAACCAATTTTGACGAAACTTTGCTCAGTGATAATTAATATTATGAAGTTACATCTAGTATACTTTTTGCCCCATAAAACGCAAGGGGTTCAGCAGGATAACGGACGAAAGTCAAAAATTTGAACACGTATCACTCTGCAAGTATTAAACCAGTTTTGACGAAACTTGACTCAGTAGCAAAGTAGCAAAAAAATAAGTAGCAAAATAATTGTTACAAAACAGAGAGAAAAAAAAAATAATAATGCCTTTACCAAAAATTAAATAATTCTTATATATTAATGACAGAGTTGTAAAGTTGACATTTTCTTATTTTTTTTTTCCTCCTTATTTATATTTAATATTTGGTTTGTAGTACCTGTACTAGGCCTAGCCTGTGACACAGGTACTACCACTTTCTATTTTCGTATAGTAATTGTTGCACTGTACTCTAATGTAATGAGTGTTATGTTATTATTTCATTATCTATACTATAATAAAACTGTAGCAAGGTCAAATCTGTACATTAAATATTTTTTGAAAATTTTAATCGGGGTAGACTTTGTTATCGATATAGAAGCCAAAAATAATCTTTTTACAATTTTTGTCTGTCTGTCTGTCTGTCTGTCTGTCTGTCTGTCTGTCTGTCTTTCTGTCCCTGTGAACACGCATCACGCTGAAAGTACTGGACCAATTTTAACGAAACTTGACAAAATAATAACTAATATTCCAAGGTTACATTTAGGATGCTTTTTGTTCCATAAAACGCTAGGGGTTCTCCAGGATAACGAAAGACAAAACATTGTAGTTAATGTAACTAGACTTTTTTGCGACACCTTAGTACAAGAGCCAGCAACGTTGGAAGAACGAGAATTTTAGAAAAGCTGGTTCTTTAAAATGAAGATATATTATGCCCTTCCAAACAGAATTCAGGATACCTGGTAGCTGGATAACGTTGTGATTTTTAATGCGCATCACACCTTTACAGGTTAAAATTTTGGGTTATAAATAATTTAAGGAACATTTTTTTTCAGTATCTTTTAAACGCTATTAAAAACATGAATTTGTCACTGCCAGACAATTTTGTTATTGATAATAATGTGCCCGATGATATTTTTTATAAATAAAATAATTCATTTCAAACCATTTTATTTTTTCCATTGCAAAGAACATATTTCATTTTATTAACCATTATGATATTGAGATTTCACTGTAAACACCGTAAGCGAAAAACAACGATAAACGTAGACATATGACTTGAGACTGACGTCATCTGGAATACATGCGTCTATAACAGGCGCTTCCACAATTATCGCTATCTTTATCATACATAAAATGGGGTAAACATATCAATGCAGTTGCAGAATCTAGCTCTAAGTTTCTAAACGTTTTCAAAGCATTAGCCGGTTTCAATTGGGGTGTTCATCCATAACATTTAGTTTATACTTCAATATTACACGCAGTCGAATTGCTATGCCAGCTTTCTTTATGATAATAGTGCTCAGGTTAACCTCTATAAACTTGAAAAAGTCCAAAATCAGGCCATGAGAATTATCGGGGGTTTAATTAAAAGTACTCCGATCCATGATATGGAAAGCGAATTGAGCATATGTCCGTTATGTCTTAGGAGACAATATTAAGCTGGCAAAATTCAATTTAAACTTAAGTCATTCGAAAAGCACGAACTAACTAATGTATCAGAAGAACTGTCCACCTATTTCCAATCACTCTATTTGCGTAAAAGAAAAAGGCCACTATTTTTTCTCAATATAAAAATACTCCAAGTCAAACAAGTATAAAACATGAAATGTTCACTTTACACACCTGGGTCGATAACATTGATTTGCACAATATAATTAAAATAAATGTAGATGGTATTTGGAAGCCAAAGCGTCAATATGATGCTGTTAAAATAAAAGATATTTGTCTTCAATATATAAATAAATATTATCAAAATTTTGTTAAAATATACACTGACGGATCTAAAGCTGGTAATTATTTAGGAGCCGCATTTTTTGAGTCAAATTCCAAAACTTTTATGAAATTTCAAATTGATGAAAATATTTCAATTATGCACACTGAATTAATAGCAATTGCAGAGGCCTTATCATTTGCACAATCAACTGAGTCCATTAAGATTGTTATTTTATCCGATTCAAAAAGTATTCTTCAACACGTAGTGCGATGTACCTCGACTTTTCGAGGAATACCGATAGCCTACATACACTATTTTGAAGCAATTACTAGATTTCAAAGCAAAGAACAAAGTAATTGTTTTACAATGGATCCCTTCTCATATAGGTATAACTGGGAATAAAAGAGCTGATATTTTAGCTAGAGAAGGATCCTCCGAAGGTGCTCCTATTAATATTTTACCAACTTACTTGGATGTATGCTCAGTATTTAAAAATAACTGTTACTCGCATTGGAAGGAATACTTTGACGAGCGTTCTAAAACAAAACGAATATGGTACAGAACGATTCAGCCACGCCCCTTAAGGTCACCATAGATTAATGACAGTATGATTTGCCGTCGGGAAGCAATCACAGGAATAAGATTACGCTCAGAACACATCCCATGTAAAAAGTTCGCCTACCTGATGCGTAAAGTACTATCATCACTCTGCCAGAGTTGTGAGCTCATCGATGATGTGCACCACATCCTGGCAGAATGTGTTCGAAACGAAGATATTAGATCTCGGCTTAATGCTTCTGGTTCGTTCCACACTGGTTTGTACAATTCGTTATTGTCTGACCCCACTTCGAAAGATGCTAAAGAATTGTACAAAATTAATATAAGCTATTGTTAAGTTTATTGTCATTCTTATTGTTATATAGTTGTATGTCACTTAGGCGATATAGCCGAGAAGGTGACTAAGCCTTCATTAAAAAATAAATAATAATAATAATATTAAAATTACAGCTATCTTAACATGGTTTAGACATACTTTATTTTATTTACAAAAAAAATTGCATCGGGCACATTATTGTTAATAACAAAAATGTCTGGCAATGATAAAAAACAAAACATTCAAAAATTATATAAAAACCAATATTTTTGCCTGTAAAGGTGCGATATGCACTAATAAACGCAACGTTTACCGGCAGCCAGGTAGCCCGCACTCTGTTCGGAAGAACATAAAAATATATAAAAACTGGCTTATTTTCTTTTTCGAAACCGTTGCTAGCTCTTAGACAAATAGTTAGAAACAAAGTGACATTTGACGCGTCGTGCTCATATCTTTTTAATATTTATATTTTTCTTCAATACATTGGAGTGTGAAAAAGTTTTAATACAAGTTGAAAATAGTTATGATATTATTCAGTATTTCATTTATCATTATTTTATAATGATAAATATATAGATAGATCCTCGCACTCGTTGGTGTCTAGCAAAAACATTGAATTAGGAACTGAATTAGAGAACGATGCGCTCGTGGGAGCATTAATACTCAAATCTTTTACATTAATATTTTCAGCCAATATTTCACCAATATTAGAGAAGTAATCATTGGCTTTATTTACAGAACTCTCAGGGGTTGAGCGTAACGTTAGCAGATCAGTTGATTCTTTATGAAACTTAGTGTTAGTAATTGATTTTATAGTTTGCCAAGTTTTTTTTATATCTCTCCTATTTTTCAGTAGTTCAGTGCGTTCATAGTTTCTTTTTAAGCGTTTTAGTAAATCATTACAAAAATTCTTATATCTAGTGTATGTTAATTTAAGTACATCATTATGAAGGTTTTTCTTGAGTTTCATATTCATACGGTCCCGATTTCTGATACATCTTATCAATACTGGTGTTATCCATGATTTAATATTACGGTTACGTCTAGGAATTTTAAGTTGAGTTGTGTTAATGGATATATAACTTTTAAGAATATTCACAAACATATTGACCGAACAATTTGCGTCTATAGAATTAAAAACATTATTAAAATCTTCTTGTTCTTCTTGGGTTATAAGATTATTATAGTCGATTTTATTAAGAAACAAACGTCTTTTTTGTTCAGGCATATAGTTAAGACTAATAATCCCTAAAACAGCTGCATGATCTATTAGTGGTGCATTTAAAACTAATGTCAAAAATGGTTGTTTAGTTTTAACCATACAGTGATCAATACAGCTCTGATCACGAGTTGAATATGTGTGTGCAGGTAGTAAGCCATGTGCTGATAGTAGGTTTAAGTACTCCAATGCATTCGTTTCGTGTTGTTCATCTTTTATATTAATATTTAGATCGCCCATTACCAAAATGTTAGAGAAGTGTCTGTGTGTTATTAATAGCTTATCTAAGTCACTCAAAAAGTTAGATAAATTTCTTATGCACGGAGATCTGTAAATTGCAATAACTAAAGTGTTACTGTTTATCTTTAGGAATATTATTAAAACGACCCCATCGTTTTGATTACGATTAACCGTAGAAATATGCGTTGTATAATTTTCGATTGTAGGGAATACTGAAGTTTTTATATTCCAAGTTTCGGTTAAAATGTGAATATCACAATCAAAGTGTAGCCGTGATAATAACACTTCATAGTTCAATATATTACAGGTAATACTTCGAATATTTTGTGTTATTATTTTTAAACTTGTTAAGAAAGGTCCATTTAGATAAGTTAAACATCGTTCAGGGCTACAATAGAAAGATTGTCCAGGTTGAATTCTGTTAATATTCTGTATGTTATGTGTTACGGGCATGAAAGTTATGAAATTTTAAAAAATGATGTAAGAAAAATAACATATACATCATACAGTATATGTAAATAGATATAACAACGAACCTTTTTTTATAAAAGAAATACACAATGATAACAAATACCGTCCAACACCGAAACACTAAAGTTAAGAGATAAGTAGTTCCAATAGGAATAGCAGCAATATAACAATAAGGTGTATAGATTACCGTTGCTATTTGTAATGTTACGGTTTAAATACTTATGAAAACGATCTAAATTAAAAAAAAATTGTAGTATTGGTAAATATTTTCCGATGAATATAGCAAATAGGCAACTAAAACATGTAAAAATTCTAATTAATAATCTCTTACCAAATATAACCTTATGAAGATTAGTAATTAATAAAAATATTGTATAATATAAGAAAAACGTAATACTTAGTAGACTATAACTGTTTAAAAATATTATTGTGCCAAAGTACACATTAAGTAAAACATAAACAATGTGTACAACATTCAACTTTACAAAAGTAATTACATGTATTGTAATACAATATATTAAAAGGAATAATACAGATATTGTGGATTTTTTTTTGCAAATAAGTGCAACTAATAACTAAATATGTATAATGTTTAGTACCAACTATGAGATAGTAACAAAACCGTTTAAGATGTATTGGAAACCGAAAATATATTTTTGAAAATATTTTAGTATAAGCTCTTAAATAAATATGGCCTGGATAAAAAACGAAGACAAAAAAGAATACAAAGACTTTGAAAAATACACTATTATTTAGTACTAGTTTCCACATGGATCGACCGAAAAATATCCGCGATGTGTGCTAATGATGTTACTCTATGAATTATGTCATTGTCACTTTTGCGTACATATGTAGAACCATCGCGTGTCCATATATATTTCCAATGTAATGATTTACAGTATTATCTGGCTTTACGAAAGAGCATTCGATTTATTGGCGTAAGACGCTCGTTTATATAGAGTTTTTTTGTTTCACCGGAGATGTTCAGGTCTGCTGAAGTAGTACCACGGCGGGATCTGGCGTTTTTTAAAAATTCGTCGCGCAGTACACGCCTCGCAAATTTTACAGTAATAGGGCGTGGATTGGTGTCACCTTCTTGTAGATTTCGGCGTACAGATCCAACACGTCGAGCAGCAACTATATCACGTTAATAATAATAAAAATAATACTAAGTTAATAATGTGGAGGACACTCTTCCGAGCGTTCAGGGATCCCAATAACATCCAGGTCGTTTCTGAGTAACTCCTGATCGCGAACATTTAAGTCGATCTTCAGCTTATTCACAATGTTTTGAAGTACAGCAATCTCACCAGAATCCGATTTCAACAACTTCAGTTCATCTTCAATGGTATTCATTCGAATATCCAGTGAGTCCATTCTTTCATTACATGTTTTAATAGTATTATTCAATGTGATGAGAAACTCAGTCCGGAACTCACGAAACTCATCTTGACTTTCTTTAAATTCTTGTCTTAAAAGTTTCATTTCAGTAATTACAATATCAAGCTTCTCTTCTGAAATAGTATACTTATTTGAACACGACTGATCTTTCACTATGCCCGTGGGCTTTATGGGAGTGATATGATTGCTCCGACCGGTTTCGGCCATGGCGACCACTTTGACCCCTAAACTTAGAAATGGCGCTGGTGCGCTCGAAGGTGGCTTATGTAGCCTATCTTCGCGGCGAAACTTCGTGCACATTGAGGGCACGTGAGTACGCCGTTCTCGTAATGATATATTATGGCAGCAGGAGGGCGAGCCTTTAACTGGTCGCGTTTGGTATCAAGGTCAGCTTTCCGCTGAGCCTCGAACTCGCGTACTTGGCTATTCACCATTCTGCGCCATTCTGGCCGTTGTGCTGCCAAACGTTCCCAACAAGAGGGCTATATTGCATTTCTTCATGTGCCGCTTTTGGACATCCTTGTACCGGAGGAGGGGACCACCATGATTCCGCTTGCCCTCCTCCAGTTCAGAATAGAAGATGCGCTTCGCCACTCTTTCCTCCGCCATACGCGATACATGACCGCACCACCGAAGCTGTCGACGAATTAAATAGGCTTCAATGCCACCAACATTGGCTCGTCGCAAAACTTCAGTATTTATTTTTCTGGGAGTATCTGTGTTATCTTGGTGCGGAGTACCTGATTTGCAGTCAGGGCATACCCAGTTTGACGATAATGCTCCTTTAACAGGTAAACTCAGGCATGCTCGATGATTAGTCCGGTGAAGCTGTTAAGACCTTGCTTGGTCAATAGCGTAGTCAGTTCGAAAAAAAAAAAAAAGTCCCGCGCATGACCTACAGGTAGCGCTACCCGACGACGATGCGAGAAATCTCTAACAGGCACCGCATTTGTTTGTCATCTTTAGTTATAATTTAACCCCGATCTATTTCAGCAAGGTAACTCACGTAATGATCGCAATATAATTGGGGGTAGTTATCATTCGTGTTAGTCTTAGTAAAACACTAATGGTTATGATTTCTGGTCTATAACAGATTACACAACACTGAAAACACTATTAGTGTTAAGATAAGTCATCTACAATCCAGTAATCACAACTCTTCTTCACTCTGATTACTATAACTATTTTTAACTATATAAATATCACAGCGCGTACTCACGTCACATGAAGTTGACATAACACTGGACATAACACACTCAGTGATAACTAATATTATGAAGTTACATCTAGGATACTTTTTTTCCATAAAACGCAAGGATCTAGGATAACGAACGAAAGTCAAAAATTTGTAGTTAATGATATTCTTGAAGAATTTTACTGAATTTCCTTTGTGCTATATACAGCACACAGATTAGCTGAAAATTTAAGCTATATTTCATCACCCTATGCTATTTAAAAAAAAAAACAAATAAAAAAAACACCGTTGGGTTCCGAACCGCCACCTTCATCAGTTCGTATAATGTACAGTATGTTCTAATTGAGTTACGGCTATATGACATTTTTATGCGTAATTATCAATCAGTTGAATTAGAAGTATAAAATCTAACGAGTAGGCAACATTCTATTGAACTTCTTTTTTTCTTTGATTTAAGGATTCTAAATTTATATATCTTATTATATATATTTCTTGTGTGCGTGTGTATGTGACTGAACTCCTCCTAAACGACTGGACCGATTTTGATGAAATTTTTTGTGCGTGTTCCAGTGGAGATTCGAGAATGGTTTAGATTCACAATTGGACCCGGCAGGTGGCGCTGCGATCGACTTTTAGGATTTTTTTTGTTTTCAAGGCAGGACAACGTCCGCCCGGTCCGCTAGTATAATATAAAATTCGTAATTCCGTAAGGATTCTAAATAAAGTTCACTTCAATAATAAATACTATGTCGACTAAGTTGAAAAATATGTGTAAACGAAACTGTCACTTATATGTTTTTACATTTATTTTTATTGTATAAATAAGTTTGCTAAACAAAGGTGACAATATTTTTTCCTAAAACATAAACCTTTTAGTGGCATTGCATTGTAGAACATGAATCTCAATTAGAGTTCTGTCAGTACAGTAGGTGATACTCCGAACGGGTTCTAGGCTTATTCTAAAATATTTTTCACATAACAAGTGGGTATATATTTGCGTGAGTCCCTGGATAGTTTGAATTCACAATTAGAAGCGGTGGATGTCGCTGCAATCGGGTCTTAGGTTTTTTAGGATTTTTGCGTTTAAAAATACAATTGAAACCGCTAATAACCGATTTGGTGCAGACGAAGTTGCACGGGTCAGCTAGTAAAATAATAAAACAAAAAAAATGTGGTATACAGGTATTTCATATTACATTAAACTTACAATTTATCATTGAAATAAGCCACTTTGCAATTTGCTTTTGGGCAAAATACCTGGTAGAAAATGAATAACTATTCCTTAATATTCCGTTGTTAAAATAAATGTTGAGAGGAATTCATTCATTTACAGGAAACTAAGGAAGACCGTTAGGCAAGACTCCGCGCCTAAAAAACTCGATAGCAAATGATTATAATAGGTTATATATACAGCGTGTTCAAGTTCAGCCATTCGCAAAGCCTGACCCATAGTTAAACTAACTGGAAGAGGCTCTTCCAGTCAGTTCATAAACCTGAGGCAGCTCAGAGGCTGACGTCCTACCGTCGTAGACAGGTCTGTCACCCTTGCTTAAAAAATGTACAGACCAGACGGAGCGCGTATATATTCCACGAACACCTTTCATTGGTTTGTCCTAAATTACCTGTTTGAACTTTAGATTATAGGATCAGGATGCCACATATCAGAGGTCCTCATCTGCTGTGATGAACGTGTGAAATGTAGAAACAATCCTCGCTTATCTACAAAAGTCTCTTTGAGTGTCATGCATATGTTTACTACATACTTTAAGTATGTAATAAGCCAGCCAAGCGTCAAATGTATTGATGGAACGTTGGCATGGGGAATGCAAGACAATATTAGTACAGTAGGATAAGAAGTACTCACTGCTCTATGTCAGCGCTGTACCTAGATTCGAATTTGAGGTAGAGTAGCATTGGTTACAGGTAGGGCGGAAGTAAAAAATTTATCATAATTGATCTGCCCTCGAATGTCACAAACTGTGGTATGTTCGGAAAAGTTTAGATACGTATCGCTACAATTTTTATTATCTCAAACTATGAACAAACAATTTAATTATAATAATTTATCTTAGTTTTTGGAATTTTTAAGGTAGGGCATTGTGATTTCAAGGTAGGGCATTACCCCACCATACCCCCATTCCTAGCTACGGCTGTGCTCTATGTCAATCAGATTGCGTAGAGTCAGATCTGTATGAAGGTTACAGACGGTAAATTATCACTCTCAATTGTCACATGAAAACACTAGTCAAAAAACAGTTGCTGGAGTCTGTGGGACAGCCCATATACCATGACGTATGGTACTAGGAAACTTCACAAAGGGCTTATTCGCTAATACACAGTTCGAGCTGCAATAGAAAGTGATATTTTTCGTTTCGAGTACCTAGGTTAATGGCTTAACCTCACGTTCAAGGTGCAACCGAGTGCCAAGTATTAGATCACCATAACTTGTGTCTGGAGCAGAGCCGGAAATTGTTACTATATAGATCCTGTCCTTTAGTCCAGCTGTGGAAAGAGCCTAACACACTCACCATTACAAGTTCGCGATACTGTGTTGCGGGACCAATTTAGCATACAAAGAATCATTATAAACAGCCATGTAATGTTATAGGTAATTCCAGAGCT
Source organism: Antheraea yamamai (assembly GCA_036509395.1). NCBI lineage: Eukaryota > Metazoa > Arthropoda > Insecta > Lepidoptera > Saturniidae > Antheraea > Antheraea yamamai. The sequence goes on along the minus strand of AP028438.1, from coordinate 9,112,990 downwards.
TCTAGAAAGACATTTCTGTTTCTGCAGAAATTTCACAGAGTGAGTTGGTGCTGTCATTATAAAATCTAGTAAAGTTCAAGTTGACGATTCTCTAGTAAACAATAACTTATCTGTATTATCAATCATGTTTCATCATTATCATCATTACGTAGTAAAACAAAGTCCCCTACCGCGTCTGTCTGTCTGTCTGTTCGCAATAAACTCAAAAACTACCGAACGGATTTTCATGCTGTTTTCACCAGTGGATAATGTGATTCATGAGGAACGTTTTGGTATATAATTTGTCCAGGATTTTTTTTATAATCAGGGTGGGACAACGTCTGCCGGGCCCGCTAATTAAATATAAGTGGCAGTTTCTAAGATGTACCTAATATGCTTCTAATTGCATATTGTACCTATTGGTCATTTAATTGTCAAGTTTTAGTCATAATATGCAATTACATATTTACAACACAATTAATTAAAATTAATGCTAATTTGTCCTTTGTAAGTAAAAAAGTATTTTACCAGTTCTAAATATTACTTTGTGACAAATAACAACAAGGAAGAATTTGGCACTAATTAAAATTAATTACGTGGATTTGCAATCACATACCTATTGCACATTTATAATGTACACTTTGTCTTTGACATTTACCTGTTTTTAATATTGCTTTATTAATATTACTTTACTTATCGCGTGTGGTAAGTGTATCAAATTGCTACTAATTAGGTAAAGCTAATTTTAAATTAATTAATATGTTATATAGGCATTATCAATACACAGTTTCTTTGAATAAACGATGAAGTAATTTAAGGAAAAAATTTCGCTTACGAAAATTTTAAAATTAAGGATGCGCTCTTAAAAAACGTCCATTTTCACTGTTTTTCGGTAAGAATTACAACAAAACTATTGAACTTTCGTAAACATAATGACTAACTACAGATACATTGAACCCTTAACAATGATGTACAGATAACTGTTTTTTTTAAGTTAATAGTTTTCCATTTAAAAAAATCAATTATCCGTAGTCCCCTCGTGCAAAATTTCGGTATGAAAATTTTAGTAAATTTACGTTTTTCTTAATAAAAAAATACCTGCTTATGCTACATATAGTCAAGTTTAAACGACATAAAAGAAAATCCAAGTTGTCTATACTACATCTAAGAAAAAAAATATTTATTTGTAAACAAAATTTCTCGATTTTATGTCAGTTACGTAAACCTTAACTTCTATGGAATAAGGTCCAATTTATTTCTTTATTTAGATTCGATGTAAACAAAAGTATGGAAGAAGGATTCACGTCTTGCCAGACCCAAAGATAGCCAGACCGCTCTCAGGCGCCGTAGTGAGTGGATGTATATGTCGCTTTGCACTCGATTGGAAAAAAAAACATCGCTGTAAAAATACGTATACACTTCACAAAACGTTTTGATCATTTTGTAAAACCAACCAATTTTTTATAGTGGTTTATATTTCTAGTAGTAAAAGAAACTAAGCAAAAAATTTAGAAAAATTTTAAGTTTGGTTTTAATTACGTTAGTTTTTTTACGTTTTGACTGTAGATGGATTTGAGGTACTAATATATACAATAATAGATATCATAATACGGTGCAGCATTTACAAACAAATGTACTCGTAATCTTTTAAAAGAATCGAGTATAAGGCTAAATGTTTATCAGAATATGGTCTCTCAAGTCTTGTTTATAATGAAACGAATTATTTGGTGAAAAGTCTATCAAAGTTAGAAATGCAAAGTTTGTCGGTGGAATTAAGGTTAGTTTTACACAAATACACACATATGCTGCCCGTTGTGCTACAGGTATTACAACTTATAATTCAGGTGTTTTGCAGTATGTTGTTCACAGAATTATTTTTGATATAGAAGCAAAAGCTAATTTAAAAATTCTCCTATCTAAATCTCTGAGCGCATACTCAATGTTTGTAGTTAATATTTATATGTACTAACATTCAGTTATCACGATATAGTTACTCACCTATATTTCTAGCTACTCTATACTATACAAAAATTTTGTTATCACGTCAAAGATACGCATCTAGCCCATGAGAAATGAAACTTTCATCGGAAATTGTAAGATTAAACATCTGAACCCAAACCTGATATTTGTAGCTACTATGAATACTAAAGTTCAGTTATCATGATACAGCTACTCATCTGATCTATAAAATGAAACGTTCATCTGACTCTATGAGACTAGACCTCTGATCGCAAAGTTGATGTTTCTAGCGATTAACAGTACTAAAATTCTGTTATCATGATACAGCTACTCACTTCGTCAATGAGGAAAGATGCTCTCATCTGATACGACAAGACTCAACCTCAGAGCGCAAACTGTTTCAAGCTATTATCAATATTAAAATTCTTTTATCACGAAATAGCTCTCATCTGGTCCTTAAGATATGAAACATTTAGCTGACACTATGCCACTAAGCCTTTGAGTGCAATCTCGATGTTTCTAACTATTATCTACCTATACTGAGATTCAGTTATCAAAAATACTGCCTTCATCAAACTTTAAAAAATTGAAACCTTGCTCCTACACTGGGACACTAAATATCTAAGTACAAACTTGATGTTTCTAGCTATTATCTGGACTATGATCCTGTTACCACAATACTACTCCTCATGAGAATGTTACCTTGATCGGGCACTAAGCGGCTAAATATTTGAGCACAAATTCGATATTTCTGTCTATTATGTATACATATTTAGGTTTAGTAATACTGTTCCTGACGTAGTATGACCTTGAGAAACTATAATTTATTTTGGTACTATAGCATCAAATATAACAAAAAGTAGAACATCAATAATAAGAAAATATTGTAATATTTTTATAAAAGTATCAAAGTCGTTTAAAGTGCGCTATAATTCCACGGTTATCAGTTGTCGTGTCTGTGTGCGTGAGCTATACGTGTCTAGTAGGACTCGATGCCAAAATTGAACCGCGAAAAATTGAGAGCATGTCCTTAAAGTTGATATGAGGAAAGTGCACTCTTTAATCTTCCTATACTCGCGCGTCGGTTTGACGGACCTATCTGCGCCGTGTACGTACGTATATAACAGATAGGTTATTCTTACGAGACATATTTAACATATATAATTCAGGACTTTTCTGTAGACATTTTAAAGGTGTAAAATTCCGTGATTCATTATTTGAGCATATCTCATAATCAACGTATAATCTTCTATACTTTAAATAAGAATGTAAATCTAAAGTGTCTGTACTTTTTCGATTTTCGTGAAAAAAACTGTTGCAGGTTTATAGGAATAAGTAATAAAATACGTTTCAATCATTTTTACAAATGTCTGTCTGTCTATCTGTCTGTCTGTCTGTTTGTATGAACACGCATCACTACTAAAATACTGGGTTCACAACAACACCAAGCAGATCATAAAGCATATCTTCGAGAATAACGTAGTCTTTGTTTCATTAAAATCGATCCACTCTATCAAAAATTATTGTAATTTTAATGACGACGCGGCGTAAGTACGAAAGAAAAGTAGATAAGTAGATGGACTTAATACATTCAGGTAACTTTATTAATCACTGTTTTTTTTACGCAAAATAAAATTAAAAATTATAACCTAGTGAGAGAGCTTAATTTAGATGTGAATATTAGTAAACTGAATTAGTTTTAAATGAATATTGCCTTTGAAACTTGATTGGTGTTTTTTTATTAGCAGTTGTAAGTTTTCTTTCTCTGTTCTTTAACACGAAAAAATGCTCTGTGGCAGTTCCACTCTCTATTCTTTATTCCATGATTTTATTCTGTATATATATCACGCAAAGATTGTTAGTATTTTATTGTAGTGTAATGCATAAGATTTTTAATTTGTCATGTCACATAATAGAGATAATATACATATTATTTTCACGATTCATCTTTGAATGTTTTTAACAATAACTGTGTAATAGATAATAAAGTCAAGTCCAGCGACCTTGGAACAGGGAGGTAAGTGGAAGTGATACATCGGGTGTCAGTGTATAAGATTAGGATCAACAAAATCACAAAAACAAATTGTATAACTACTTATGAAACTACGGAAGAAAGCTCTCTATTCTTTATTCCATGAATGAAACACTAATCACATTTCAAAAATAATATTGGGCTAAAACTTTTTTTTTATATTCGTGTTCAAATTATGGTATCTTTCTTGAACATAAGGTTTAATTTTATTTTGCTTAAAATGTGTATGATACGTTTTTCATTCAAGACTTGAACGCGTAACTATAACATTGATTATAAAATGACGTTGGACTTGGCTGCATGTTCTAGATATCTTTGCTTTTCGTAGTAAGGAATTTACAGAATAAAAAAGCTATGATCTATTCCATATAGGGATGCGAAACATGTATATTTTAATTAATAAGTGTAGGAGCTCCGTGTTCACTACTATAAGATTCTAGACTGACACGGACAACGTAATAATAATACTCGGAATGCGTAAAATAGACTGTTTATTTATATGACCATATAAGGAATTTATAGAGACGCGCGATATTTCATGTATTTGTTCAATTGTTTGATCGTTCAAATACCGTCATTCGTCATCTGGAATGTTGTCATTCTATTTACAATATTTACAAAAGATTCAACCAGCCTGCCAAAGAGTATGACATACTCGGTAGCTACATGATTCCCCCTCAAGCGAAGCGTACCGGCATCTTGATGCCTCGACCGGAATGTGTCTTCTCCAGGGTGATTGGCTCAGAAGAGTCTGATGTAGCGTTGCTTAGAGTCGTGCTCGGTTGATCCACTTCGTTGAAACCGTAGGCAAGTTTTAAACGATCGATGGATACAGTTGCTTCTTTTGTAGGCAATTGTAGGGTAAACTTCTCTGAAGTACTTTGAAGTGGAGGTTTGTTGAGAGCGGCGACATGTAGGAAAACATATTTTAATGGCTGAAGATTTGAGTGAACGAAAAAATTGATTTTGGTAATGACGCGTAGTCTAAATGAGTCTGTAGTCTCCGCAGACGCGAAATGTCTCCGTTCTTCTTTTTTACGACATGAAGTGGGCTTGACCAGGGAGGGACTCTTGCCGGGTCTGCACAAGCCTTGACTCACCATGTGTTCCGCCTGACAATTTCATAGCGTGTGGTGGTATTGTCGTGCACGGAAGTGTATCGTTTGACTAGTCGTTTCGATAAAGTATTCGACGTTTTGATTCAAACGTAATTCGTCGAAGTAATTATTGTCGTACCTGGGAATTTAACTAATATGTTGCGATTTCATAATCCAGGGTTGATACTGCGTGTGTTTTGTGAACCGAGATGCGTGCAGGAACTTTGAGAGAGTTTTGTCGTGTTATCAGTAAGCTGTCGGCTTTCGAGATCGACGACCAGCTGATAATATAGAAGAAAATCGGCTCCGAGTATTTATAGTCAGTCTAGCTGTAAGTGCAGTTTACACGGTACCAGTGTTTGATTACACCATTGCTTTGTGGGTGGTATGGCGTTGTATGCACTTGTTCTACTTCCTAGTGATGTGTTAGATGCGGTAGTTACGTTCTTCGCTGGTGGATTCCTGGCTTTCTGGCAGGATATAATACATCGTCTTGCATTCTTGTCAAACCGTCGGTGAGAGTAGCATCATCGTGACGAAGACGTAGTCTCGCAGGAAACTTGCGAGTGAAAATTTTAATAAGCTTGTGTTTACAGATTAGGAATAACCGTTTCATGACTTGGCATCTTCTTTCCTGTGTTTTTTCCGCATGGTTACATCAATGAAGGTACGGCGCCATTATCACGTGAGCGTGCGTGATAGTAAATCTCGGCATCATGTCGGATGATGAGGCTCTGGTGCGCGGAACCGCGTCGTGGAGACGGCGTTACTATTGTAGAAGCTTCACAAAAGGGAGGGAGGAGGGAGGAAGGGATCACAAAATGTAGAAGCTTGAACTAACTTCTGAACATTATCACGTCGGGGTCACCAAATGTAGGAGCTTCGGGCTCACTACTATAACTATTGTAGGAATCTGAACTGAACATGTAGCTACCGAGTATGTTATCCTCTTTGGCAGGCTAGCTGAAACTTTTGTAAATATTTTAAATAGAATGTCGTTCAAACAATTGAACAAATAAATGAAATATCGCGTGTCTTTCTAAATACCTTATATGGTCATATAAATAAACATCTATTTTACGCACTCCGAGTATTATTACTACGCTGTCCGTGTCAGTCTAGAATCTTATAGTAGTGAGCCCGAAGCTTCTACATAAGTCTCGATATTCATATGATTATGAATATATATAGATGTTTTCCATATTTTGGGAAAAAATGAAATAATAATAAATATGATGAAAATGTACATTTAAAATAAGAAAACGATGTCTATGTTGTACCTATGATTTCACTCTTAGGTAAACCTAACATTACCTTATGATAGCAACCGCTTACTGGGTACCGACGTGGTTATGGTGAAAAAATATATTATGGCCAATTTAGGAATCCTGGAAATAAACGTTTGGCATCATTCCACACTTCTATGGATTTGTTTGTATAGTTACAAGTGACATCATAAATATAAAATTCAAATACTGCTTTTGTTTTCCATTGACTTCGTTAAGCGGTTTAGTACACATCAAGCTAACTGTTATCAGTCAGCTGTTGAGGAATGTCGCGCTAAAAGACTGTATACGTGTGTCTGACGAATCGATTGGGCAAAGAATATAATAAAATCACATGATGATAACTAGTTTTTAAAGAATGATTTCCGACGTTGTTAAGTGTTTAAACATAAATTTAAAAAAAATGATGTTCACGCGGGAGGATACTTCAATATTTAAAAAAATCGATATATCGTTTGCATCCCTAATTCCACAATCATGTACTTTAGGTAAAAATGCAACATCGTTCATATCTCGTTCGAAAAGTTATGAACGATATATAGATCTTTTTTCAATGTTCTAGAAAAAAATGACACAAAGAAAAGTATGATAAAACTGTATATTTAAAACAAGGTAAGTAATATATATTTCACAACATAGGATTCAAAAACAATAATTTTGTCAACCTTATGCCTAGTAAGCGGTTTCTTTCTTGGTTAATCATAACCCGTTTCTAAAATCAACGGCAAATAATAAAATAAATGGCGCTACACACATGAAACATCATTTATAAAGAGCGGTATGTATCGTAAATGTATCGTCAATGTCACAGGTTTCAACATTAGTATTAAAATACGTTAAAACATCGATGTTTATGAATGATATTCATTTAGATTCACATTAATTATGATAGATCGGTGTTTTAAGACACTGATGTATCATTTGCATTCTTATGTGTAACTGAGGAAACGAGTGGGTAGGGTTAATAATAATTATTAGGGTTTAGGTTTGATAGATGGCGCTACAAGTCCTAAAACATCGTTCGTACAGAGCGATATATTGTCGACATTAGGAATTTCAATATCGCTGTTCAATTATTAATATACATCGATGTTTTAGGTGTACATTATGTCTCACGGTTCTTCACATAAAAAAAAAACAATTTTTAAATCGATCCAAACGATGGTCTGTGGAATCAATTCATGAACAGGTAGGTCTAGAGCATCAATTATTCAAGAATTAGTCTTATCAATCTTTTTTTTTGTTTTTGATGAGTTTTTTTTTTAAATCAACCTCTTAATTACTTTTTTGAGTTATAAATTATTGTATCGTTTTATTTTTATCTAGATAGAAAACAGCGAGTGATGATTTTATAGAGTCAGAGATCAATATACTGAATCGATTTGTTGGTTAGTATCGATAAAAAGATGATTTTTCGATGTCTTCAATCGATTTATTGGTTAATCGATCTCAGATCGCATCCCTAATGTAACATCAGGTTTATATTTTGTACATCGGTTTGCGGTACATTAGATTTAGAAAGTAGTGTTTATCTAAAGATAGTTATATAAATTAAGAATGATACATAGTTTATTCATTATCAATCCTTCAGGGTAATTGCGATATTTTCATTTTCTCAGAAAAATAAATCCATATCTATCTGTACTACCATTGTTTTGTTATAACAATTAGAAAATGTATCGATTCAGATACCTAATTGACTTTCTACTTTCAGGGATGTATTCTTAGAAAAACATTGGCGGAGTGTGATACCCAGGTCGGTTTGCGACTATTATTTGGAAGCTCAACGGGCCTCGCCAAATGTTAGTAGTGTTTTTGTTGTTGAAAGTATGTGTCTACTGAATTAAAATTAAAAATGTACTTGTTATTCAATCTGGGAATACAAACAAAGATTACTTATTTGTCTACATCCATGATGTGGATAGGACTTTAATGTAATAGTCATTGTAAACAAACCATTATCAGCAAGAGGACCTACTGCAAGGCCGTAGGCCTCTTCCCATAGGAAGGTATGGGCATAATCATCACACCCACAACCTATTGGCGTTTTCAAATTCTCAGAAATCTACAGTTCTATATTTTCCACATACAGTAGTACTACAAGAATACTTCTCAAGATCAGGTTTTTCACCGTCAGCCGATTTGGTACCAATTTAGAGTAGTTAATGTATGCAAATTCTGAAAAAAATGTTGGTACATACAGGGTTTTAAACCCGCGGTCAACGGAGTAATATTCCACCGGTCATTCCACTAGACCACACATACAGTTATAAACACATATCATAAAAAATATTAAAACTAAGTTATTTCCAGGATGTACCACCAGTCTTAGCGGCACCACATCATTATCTCATATCTATACATAGGAGTGGTGTGGCACTCGTTGCTGTTTGTAAAGAAGAGGTGGCACCTTTATTTGTTATCGAGTTTCTCCACAGAGTTGTTGACACTTTCCAGGTATGTAAATAATTTTCTATTTATCTAATACATACCATGAAATAAGTAATTGTTTGTTAATGTGTAATGATAATTTTAATTATTTGTTCAACAGTTGATGTTAGATTGTCTGAAAATTTGTTGCTACTCTTAATTCCTTATATAAATACTCCTATAATATTCTTTTTCCACAGGATTACTTTTCAGATTGTACGGAGACTATAATAAAAGAAAATTATGTAGTCGTTTATGAGGTAAATAAGTTTTTATTGTTTAAAATGTACTTTAATGTATTTGTAAGCAATTTTCGTTACAATGAACACAACCCTATTGTTCTCTATCCTCTCTAGGATCACATATGAGAATCACTGATGAGATATAATTACCAAGTTATATAAAATTTTGGCCTGAACCGAACACAGTTCTGTTAAAATGCTGTGACAAAGGCCTATGTTTCGACATCTAACATAAATACTTCTCATAAATCTCTCAATGCTGTTCTTGGCACATTCTATTAATATGACATGCACATCATCAATCTTCCCACATATATGACAGTCGGGAAAAGCAGCTTTTCTCATAGATATGCAACATTTCTCACTGCACAAATCCCTGAGCAAAATTTTAATACTATCTTGATATAATGTTGATATAAATCGCATTCATTAAACTATATATAAGTATGACACCTTTACAGACATGTTTAATATTTAATTTCAGCTTTTGGATGAGATGCTGGATAATGGTTTTCCATTGGCCACAGAGAGTAACATTCTAAAAGAGTTGATTAAGCCTCCAAACATTCTTAGAACTATTGCCAACACTGTAACAGGGAAATCGAAGTATGTATTTGAACAAATGCTAAATATTATTAACTATAATATGTCTTTCAATATTAAATTATCCATACTTTATCAATACATAGTATAAAACAAAGTCCTCTGCCACGTCTATCTGACTGTTAACTATAAACTCAAAAACTACTGTAGGGATTTTCAAGCACTTCACCCGTGGATACAGTTTTATTTTTTATTTTTTTATGTCATAGCAGGCAAACGAACAGGTGGGTCACCTGATGTTAAATGATCACTACGTCCATAGACACTAACAACACCAGGGGAGTCGAAAGTGCGTTGCCAGTCTGTTTTTGAGGGAGGGGGAGAGGAGAGGCAAGGGGTGGGGAGGTGGGCCTCCGGCGCTCTCACTGAATGAACGAAACGCAACAATGCAAGCTCTGTTACTTCACGTTGGTTTTCTATGAGAGGGTGGTACTACCCCGGGCGAGCCGACCCATTCATGCTGAAACCAGTAATAGCTTCAGCGTGGCTCTACCACCTACAAAACACACATACACACAGTGATTCAAGAGGAAAGTTTAGGTATGTAATTTGTCAAGGTTTTTATTATCAGGGCAGGACAACGTCCGCCGGACCCGCAAATGTATTATAAGTAGCACAGAGTCTATATAAACAAAAATCAATTCCTGAATATATGTAAGCCCATCACTTCAGAATGGCTGTACTTATCTGGCATTTGTTTTGAGATTGTCAGGTCTTGATTTATATAAAAGAAAATGTTTGTAAAATCATAATAAAAAGTCAAAATTTTGGATTAAAATATCAGCATATAAAAAGTTGGTGAGTGAAACAGAAGATAGTACAGAAATCTTCAAAAATAAGAAAAATGAACAGAATGATGTTTGAGATTATCAATTCGATACCACATATTAACAAAAAGTATTAACAAAAAACCATATGCCATGGATTTTTATGGTGAATTATAGGTGAAAATATATCCCTGAATCCTTTGTAACACATTATTATTTTATTTATATTTTCTCACAGTAATGATGTCACTATACAAAAAAATATAATATACTAGCGGGCCCGGCAGACGTTGTCCCGCCCTGATTATAAAAAAAATCCGTGACAAATTATATACCAAAACGTTCCTCATGAATCACTTTATCCACTAAAACCGCTTGAGTAGTTTTTGAGTTTATCGCAAACAGACAGACAGACGCGGTAGGGGACTTTACACTGAGATAGTAAAATAATAATTGTAAACGTTACTACTAGCTTGATGCATAAACAATATAATAATGGCCGAAAACTGTGATCTCTACTCCCTGCTGTTTACTGGGACGTGACACCGGTATATTCTGGCAAATGAGTGTTGATCCAGAAAAAGCGCGGAAATTTAAAAAATCTAGCACTAAGTATAGTAGGAATAAACTGCCTTGATACTTTAATAAAGATGAATATTTTTTTGTACAAAAATTTTAGCTTTGCCATAAGCTCAGGGAAATTTTAATCGAAATAGAGTGAAAAACATTCACAAAAAGACGACGACTTGGTTTTAATTAGCTCTTTCTCTGGGATAACTTAATTGATCAGTTAATGGAGTGGGATGAAAAATGATTAATTACTAAAATGTCTATTAAAAAATAGGGGTTGGTGTTAGAAGGGTGAAAATTTAGGGTTGTATGTATTTTTTAATGCCTCATTATAACAAAATAAAAATAAAATTGTCCAAAAAATAAAACATAAATGTTAGGGGTGGACAACCCTTATCACTTAGGGGTATGAAAAATAGATAGTAGCCGATTCTCAGACCTACTGAATATGCATATAAAATTTCATAAAATTCGGTCAATAAGAAGAAGAATGAGATGAAAGAAGAAGATTGTACAGTGGAATAATAAACTGTAACATTTTTGTGAATCCACTAATAAAAACGCATCTTTAGCATCACATATACCAAATGCACTCGGTTGTGTTGTAGGCACCGATATCTTATAACGCATAATCTTTAGAAATGTCGCACCATAACAGCGTTTTCAAGGAATACTCAAATAAGCAAGCTTTATCTTGTATGATTACCATATACTTATACATATAAGATTCCAATATACATTTCTTCATAATTATTCTCCCACTAATAGGATTGAGTGATGTACTGACAGTTTTTTCTGTGCTTATGGGGCCATCTGGATTGTCTTAGCTATAGTGTGAATTTGATCCCGCTATTGTCGACATCAAACTTTTATATACTATAGACCACACGTTTTTTTTCTATAAATAAAATGATTACACTATTCTAACAGCATCTTTAATCCAATTTTAATGTATTTGGATGAACTGCCATTGAAATATAAGTATTTGATTTTTAGCGTGTCTTCTACATTGCCGTCTGGGCAGTTATCAAATGTTCCATGGCGTAGATCCGGTGTGAAATATGCAAACAATGAGGCTTATTTTGATGTTGTGGAAGAAGTAGATGCCATTATTGACAAGAGTGGTGCTACAGTCTCAGCAGAAATACAAGGATATGTTTGTATTTTTTCTATTATATATTTTTGAACTACTCTCGAAGATGGTTTATTTGTTAAGTTAAGAGATGCCAGAATCACTACATGTTATAAAACAAAGCCCTCTGCCACGTCTGTTTGCAATAAACTCAAAAACTATTGAACGGATTTTTATGGGTTTTTCACCAGTAGATAAAGTGATTCGTAAGGAAGGTTTAGCTATATAATATGTCAAGATTTTTTTTTATTATCAGGGCGAGATAACGTCCACCAAATCCGCTAGTTTAGTATAAAATTATGACTATTGTTACTATCACAAATTCTAGAACTAAGGTCGCCTCTTCCACCATGTAATAAAAAGTAGGAAATGCTGAAACATTCATGAATTGAAACAAATGGTTATTATGTTTGCCCAAAAGTATATATTGTTATTATTGTTGTATAATATAGATATTGTCTTTCTGACTGTACATGTGAAAAAATACTTGCATGTTGCAGCCGGAGCGTTAACTACAAGTTTAATAAAGCCAGTAGTATGAGATAGATCATGCATAATTTTTTATGTCCATAATGTTCTTCATATCTATTAAAATTTTTGATACATACTTGAAGTAATTTTATGTACTGCTTCATTGATAATACTGAATATTCCTATTAAAGCTGATCTGTGGGCTAATCCGGCTTTTGTTTAAATTGAATCATTTTAAAATTTCAGATAGATTGTTGTATTAAGCTGAGCGGTATGCCTGATCTCACTCTTACCTTCGTTAATCCAAGGTTATTTGATGATGTGTCTTTCCACCCTTGTGTGAGATTCAAAAGATGGGAGGTATGTACATTGTAATTTATGTAAATTGAAATTTACTATATGTGAATATGTGTGTGTACATATATACTTGTATTATACCGAGCGACTGTTTAGTCGCTAGCAATATTTTTACAGAATAAAACATAGGTGCTTAATATTTGATGTATTAATTATCTCGAGAAACGCAAAACAGATATACACTGAACATCAGGTTATTTACGCAAAAACGGACTGATGTAATAAAATGAATGACGCCCGCGTAAATATCGCGCAGTTCGTCAAGCACCTCAGCTCGCGCCTCACTTCCCTTTGTTCGACCATGCGGCATTCCCACGATAAGTAGTACGTAACGATTAACCTTGAAAAGGGCTCCTTTAAAGTGGTTCATTGAACCTAGGCCTGATTTTTTACGTTTAAAAATATCATTCCCATACTTCTAAAAGTTTTAGCACAAACTTTAACAAGGATTCTCTTTGGTGTTTATTAGTATTTGCTTTGATATTATTATTTTATATGTTAAATGTGACCATGAACTACCACAGGACTGAAGGATGTCAGTCTCCCTTTAAACATTCACCTTGTATATGTATGTATGTACTAACTTATTTGTATAGGAACTTAGTAATTCCAATAATGGTGATGGCCAAAATCAACTTCCAATTTCTTATTGATTTCTTTCCTTGAATTTCATAAAAATGTTCATGACACTGGCAGAATTGTGGAATTATCCACAGGGGCCATAGACTAAATATAAAAAAAATTGTAATTAGTCTATGGCATTTGAAGATTTATCTTATAAAATATGATATGTTGCAGTCTGAAAGAATTTTATCTTTCATTCCACCTGACGGTAACTTTCGCCTGATGTCCTATCATATTGGATCGCAAAGTGTTGTTGCTATACCAATTTATGTGCGGCATAATCTCACTTTACGTTCAAATGGGGAACAAGGTCGGTTGGATCTCACTGTTGGGCCCAAACAAACTATGGGAAGAACTTTGGAAAGTAAGTCTTACAATCACTATTTGACTTATTGTTGAATGTATGTGCGGCATAAAATGTACAGTCTTACATTTCAAAAAACTTAGTTTATATGAACTTGTTAATAACTGGTATACTATTAATACTATAATTTTATGTAACAAGGTTAGGTTTTACAGTATACTTTCTGATCATATTATTAACTTACCGGAACAAGGTTAAGGATTAAAGAAAGTTTTATTATTAAATAATTATTATAAGGTGGATCGTTTTGTGTAGAATGTGGATGTCTAGAAGTGACTTCTTTTATCTACATTCAGTAAAAGTTACAATAAAAAAAGTTTGAAAATCCATATATTTATAGAATTTAGTAGCTTAATAGTTAAAAAAATACTAAATAAAAAGATATTGATAGTTTGATTAAGTTTTTTGTCAACTTTTCTCGATGACTGGGTTGTCCAAAATGGTCGTAGAATTTTGGTACATTCACAAGTATTTTTGATATTGATTCTATGTTCTATTGACGTAGCACTTACAATTTTTCTAAAACATGAAAATTTATTTAAGAACTCTTTTATTAAGTTTTTGAATAAAAAAATAACAATTACTTTTCATTGTATCTATGCTATTCAATAGTATAGTGAGTGATTCTTTTATTTCTGAGTATATTTAATCTCAGGTTTCTTTGAAACAACTCTTAAGGACTTACATTTTGTATTTAAGTACCGTTTTGCATTCAAGTTTAATTAGAAAAATATATATTGTAAATAATAATTATAGTCAGTTATGATCATTCTTTTTATTATCTTGTTTTTCTTCTTTGTTTACAGATGTGGCATTAGAAATATGTATGCCAAAGTGTGTACTAAATTGTAGCTTGACAGCAAACCAAGGGAAGTATTCATATGATCCAGTTAGTAAAGTGTTATTGTGGGATATTGGTCGCATTGAGTTGCCTAAACTGCCGAATATTAGAGGAAGCGTAAGTAGAAAATACCATTACCTAATCCTTATATTATAAAAAGGCAACATATCATTTTGTTAGGTTGTGTATATTCTTAATTTGCATATAACTCAAAAACCAATGAACTCATTTAAATGATTGTTTTCTAAATTATAGGCCAGTGTTTTGACCAGGATTCAGAAATATTTTGTTACATTAAGAATTTAGTAGATAAAAATGACTATAGACATATTCTTTTAAAATCTTGCATCACACCATTGTTTTCAGCGAATACCCAAATAAACAAGTTTTTTTAAATAATCCTCATATACATACAGAATTTCAATATATATTCGTTTTAATTATTCTCCTTTTTAAATAAATGGCTACAGACATTTTTTTCTGTGCTTGTGAGGTCATCTGGATTGTTTTACCTATAGTTGGATTGATCCTGCTTTTGTCAAGATCTAGTTTATTCTTAATCTATTGACCATACTTTTTTGTTTCTAACATAAAAAAATTAAACACCAAAATTTTCAACCTCCTAGCACCTCTTATTTTTTTTAATATCCATTACTAAGGTCTCTGACAAGACAATGTTTCTCTACTGAGTCAGTTAGCTATAATATAGATAATAAACAGGAAGAATAACTCATTGATTCGGATATGATTACACCAAATAAGATGATTTGAACAGTAAACAATAAATGGTATTATGGCGATTCAAATAGACATAATTTCTATGTCCAATTATGTTATATAGCAATTCAGTTATGATTACACCAAATAAGATGCGTTATGCAGTAATTGATTTGATGTAATGTAATTACTTATACTGGTGTAGTGTAATGTAATTATTTGGTTATTCCGATTCAGACGTACAGTTTTCGTGTCCCACCACGTTACATAGCAATTCACTTATGATTACACCAAATAAGATGCTTTATGCAGTAATTGATGTAATGTAATTACTGATACTGGTGTAGTGTAATGTAATTATTTGGTATTTGGTGATCGCGATTCAGACGTACCGGTTTTCGTGTCCCACCACGTTACATAGCAATTCAGTTATGATTACACCAAATAAGGTGCTTTATGCAGTAATTAATTTAGTGTAATTACTGATACTGGTGTAGCGTAATGTAATTATTTGGTGATCGTGATTCAGACGTACAGTTTTCGTGTCCCACCATGTTATATATCAATTCAGTTATGATTACACCAAAGATGATTTTTCAGTAACTGATGTAATGTAATTCCTGATACTGGTGTTATGTAATCCTATCAATAGAATAGTTTTGATTTTTGATACGATTTGCAAACTTTTACAAATATTAATGTATTATTATCATTTAAGATGACTTGTGAGTCTTGGAAGGTGAACAGTGCTCTCATGCAATGACAAACAACAGATATATAGGGTGCTTGTTTTATTATTTTCCAGAGTTTTTCTTTACGTTGAGATCTGTAGAGTTGGTAGGGATCAATAATTGACTGGCCTCTTACAACCATGTGCATAAGAATATGTCAGTCATTGTGACTTTTTTGTTTGTTGCGTTAAGTGACCAGTGACAATTAGCGATGGGTTGTTGAACTCTCGTTGGATGTCGTTGTTTTTAACAGACCTTCTCAGAAAGTTCTCAATTTTCTTAAGTTTATTACCTTCGAGGTGGGTCACCTATAAACCGATTTGGGAAAATATATCTATATTTTTGTTTTGAATTAGTATGTTCTTAAGGGGACCCATTTTGATTACATCAGCATTTCACATTTAATTATGAAGATATAATAGAGACCTCTTTAAAATCGAATAGGAAATATGTAGTGCTTCAGATATTGGCAATGTAAGACTAGGTAGGTGCCTAAGGTCAAGGACATTCTGGTGCATTTTTAAAGTAAATTTTATTGAGGTTGGTTTTATTTTTGGGCAAAATTATTGTATTCCACTGTTTACGGCCATGTATAGTGACGTCACTATATCAGGCCACTGTAAATATTTTTAATTGAAATCTCAGGTATCAGTAGCGAGTGGAGCGGACACTTCTGGAACAAACCCTAGTATAAACGTGCACTTCACGATACCTCAGCTCGCCGTGAGTGGGTTACGTGTTAGTAGGCTCGATATGTACGGTGCGAAGTACAAGCCTTTCAAAGGCGTCAAGTATATCACGAAAGCGGGCAAGTTCCACGTGAGGATGTGATGGAAGGAGAATGAGGGTGTGCCGTGGATCTAGAACTCGGGACCACTTGGGGATTCATGTTATGTTGGAATAGAATAAGTGTCTGAATTAAAAAAAATGCAATGGTATGGTGTTTGTACTGTCAGTCGAAAATTTTGCAGGTCAGAATGATAGAGCAAACTGTCAGAAGATTCGTGTATCTTTCGGTAGCTGCCGTTGTTTTTATTATTGCTTGCTTTGGTTAGAAAAAAAAACATTTTTTAAATGTTTCCTTTGGATAAACGCGTGTAGTAAAAAAAAGATGCAAATTCATATACACCCTTTTAGTATTTGAGACGCAATATAAAAAATAACTCGGAACAACTTTTCAAGTACTTAATAAGTTGCCCTTTCGATAACTTTTTATTGGTATAATTTAATCTGTTCCCACATAATGTTATCTAATTATTCGTTAAAATGTGGTTTATTTCAATGCATAGTCTTTATGGATGAGATTGTATTATATAATTTAAACCAGTTTAACAATTTACTCTATGGAATTTAAGTGCTGGCATGATGACAGTGATTTAAATCGCCTGTCGTAGATTACTATTTATCTAAACTGTATTGTACATATTATCGAGTTCAGTGCAATTATTTTGTCAAATCTGCGTAAAAAAATCGTAATTTCTAAGTAATTGCGATACTAACATATTTATTATTGTAATACATGTCACATAGTTAACCATTAATTTTTTCACATTTCTTCACCTTAAAACATGGTAGTGTTGTTAATAAACTGGTTCTGTAACTTGAGTGCACGTCACGAGATGGCGTTGCTCTTAAAACTCGATACTTCTGAGTCGCGGTACTGAGATTAGCAACAAAATTGTTCAGTTGGGTTTCAGGAACTGTTATGGCTTGCAGATTTTTACATACGAGTAATTTATAGAGTAATATAACTTGCTCGCCTTTGAGATTCAGATTTGTATCCGTAAACTAACAAAATAACATATTTTTAAAATATCAGTCGTCGCTGTATGCGTGAGCTGTGCACGTGTAGTAGTATGACTGGATGCCTAAAATTGAAGCTCGAAAAATTGAGTATGCGTTCTCGACAAACGAACGCATATTCGCATTTATAATATTCTACTAGTTAGGACAGTCGAACACCATTAGTGTTTATTATTCCACCGGAGTACGTAACCTGCATCTTTAAAATGTATTTTGGGGTTATTATGGAATTTGGGGGGTTAAATGAGACAGAAAGATACAAAATATATTAATTACTATAAGATGTAAAGTTTATACAAAGTTCTGCTCAAAGATGATTTGTTTTATTAATAGCATTCCTTTACTTGACTCTACTTTCGACTGACCGTACTGAATATAATTCAAAGTAAAAACGTCAATACTTTATTGCATACTAGGTGTGCCCGCGACTTCGTCCTCGTGGAACTTTATGTAAACAAAACAGTGATTAATAAAGTCATCTGAATGTATTAAGTTTATTGCTTCTCTACTTCTTTCTCGTACCTAAGTCATGACGTCATTTAAAGTACAATAACTTTTGATAGACTGGACGGATTTTAATGAAACGAAGACTAAATATTACTCGAAGATATGCTTTATGATTTTCTTGAAGAGGTTTTATCATGAACGCAGTATTTTAGCCGTGAAACGTATCCAAACAGACAGACATGTCGAAAAATTATTAAGATGTATTCTATTACTTATTCCTAGACACCTGCAACATTTTTTTTACAATAATCTAAAAAGTACAGACACGTTAGATTTACATTCTTATTATATGTATAAATGGAGAAAAAAATTAAAACATGTAATAGTTAATATTATAAGGATTATTGACTACAACTATATCTTTTTAAATATATTATTTCCATGTCAGTAATATAGATTAACTAAGTTGTAAATAATACGTGTTTAATATGTACTCTTAAATATTCTATAAAAAATAATAAATATATTGCAATGTTATAATGGTTTTATTTATAAATGTATAGTAAAATAGTAAGTTTTGGTCACTCATTGTTGGCACCTTGAGAAAAATGTAAAAAGGATGGTTGTATCAGGCTCTCTGATGGTGAAGGTATTTTTCTGATAGAGAAGATATTGAGACGCTCTGGGGTAACCAAAAACCAAAGATTATGTTGATTGTTAATATTAAAATTCATAATAATGTATTTTTACTTTTGTAGGTAGTAGAGTTACGTTGAAGCTATTAATGGTTTCAGCATGAATGGGTCGGCTCGCCCGGGTTACTACCACCCTCTCACAGAAAACCGACGTGAAGTAACAGTGCTTGCATTGTTGCGTTTCGTTCGGTCAGTGAAAGCGCCGGATGTCCACCTCACCTCCCCTTCACCCTTCCCTTACTCCCCCTCACCCCAAGACAGGATGGCAACGCACTTGCGACTCCCCTGGTGTTGCAAGTGTCTATGGACGGTGGTGATCACTTAACATCAGGTGACCCACCTGTCCGTTTGCATCCTATGATTTGTTAAAAAAAAACTGCGTTGTTTAAAAAAAGGGGTAAGCCGCCAAAATTCCCACTTTTAACATAAAATTTACATAGTAACTATTTATGTTACGATAACATCAATGTAACAGTAAAGTTATCCAACATTTTTGTAAAGCCTGTGCTTCATATAAAAATATATGAAATCCGTAACACAAAAATTAGCAAGACTAGCAAAAAAATTATGGCATATTCTGTGAAGAACATGAAACCTGTACTATTTAATATTTCCGCAACTTAATTACTTATAATTGGACTTAATTATCTTATATTGAATGTGGTACTGACGTTAGATTTATCAAACTTGAAAAAAAATCTCAATTACACCATTTTATGGCAATGAATGACGCTGTATTTTTGCCTAAAATTGGGAATCTTAAGCAACACTGCAGTTTATATTTTTATGAAATAATCTTGTTATGTATAGTTTATGATTTGGAAAAGCTAGCGAATTAATCACTTCGCAGACACCAACCGTCAGGTGATTTATAATTGTTAAAATAAAATGTCGATTGTATGTTTAAATGTCACGCCTTGAATATTGTTTATTATAGACTTGTATGCTCTATGACGCCATCCTTTTTGTAATAAAGCACTCACTCTTACATACCATAAATAACGCATATAACATTTACACTTACTTCTCTTAAATAAATCATCACTGAATATATGTTTTTTTCTCACATATTAACATGTACAGGCCGTGGTCTTAATTAATGTGGACACAGTTTGTCAATATAAATGAAAAACAACCGCAAAAACAAACCAAAAGCACGAACATTTTTTTCTTTTCTAAAAAAAACCTTCAACAAAATAACTAAAATTCTTCAAACAATCCTCTACCTAAGAAAAACCCAAACTACAGCACCTGAACCATAAAACAACCAACAGAGACTGGAACTGTATCGAACCCAAACTAACATCCCTTTACCCCAAACCACCTAAACGAACGAAAATTATCTTATTATGGACTCATGAACTACGTTCACATTCAAGCAACCTCCGCAAAACATGTGGACAAACTAGCAACTTTTGATACTCAGTCTACACTCGCGTACTCTACAGATTTATCACAACAATCTAGAGACAACAATGAGAAAATGGCAAAATCATGACCACACCAAACCAAAACTCAAATAGACGACGAGGTGGGAACACTACTCCTCTCCGGTCTTCCTAAAAAACCTATGATCATTCTATAATCGCAGAAAAAAGGCAGACTCTTAAACAAAATTTTACAAAGCAAAATACAAAATTCAAATCATTTTCAGAAAACAAGAGCAAAGACACAAAAACCATTAACGGACCTCGGTGCTTCAATTCAATCAATATGCAAGGCCAGTGCAAGTCAAAAACAAAACAGAAGAAACCACAAAGTTCAACACTCCTTTCATACTTCCGAAACTCAGGATTCATGTTTATTACTCTTCGCAATCACATACCAAATCAAAACATCTGAAAAGGAAAAAACACCTTCATAAAGACAAAAAGAGCAAATGACAAGTATTATCAGTTCACAGTCAGACATGTTTAGAAGAGCAATGACAAAGCAGACAATGAAATTTTTTAAAGGCTTTATTGCCAGAGCGCCACAAACCACTATCTTCATCAGATCATTAAGAACGGAGCAAGGAAATTCAAAGAGCATTATAATGAAAAAAACAATGTTCAACTCCATTAATCAACAATATACCATAGTGAAAATGACACAACACTTTACATTTAATTGCACAACGCAGCCACTAATTTTCAGGATTTACAAAAAGAGAAAACACAATGGTGAGAAATCTAAGAGGAAAAAATTAACCTGTAAACATCTTAGAAGGGAAACAGAAACGCTACCATTTAAACATAGTAATCCAAAACTTCAAAGTATTAGATTGGTGCATCAATTTTGGTCCAATGAGCCAGACTTTAGGGGCAAATTATTTCATAACGTATTATATATTCTAAAGGTATTTTATACTTTTTACATAAGAGCAGAAGCACTAAAAAATTCAAAGTCAAAAATCAGTAAAAAGCGTTAGAATGCAAATTAAAATTCTTCGCTCGGATAATGGCCTTAATATGTCAACTCTAGCTCTCTAGTTTCTTAAAAGAATGGAAAAACATCAAACCACTACTCCTTACACTCCCACAATGGATGTCGGAACGCATAACCGAACATTAGTCGAAAAGCAAAGCTTTTAATTAATCTAACTTACCTAATGACTGGCAAACCATACAACTCTCTATTTAACAACAGCACCAACAAGACTCTAAATATAAGACACCAAAAAAATGGACAGGAAAGAAACCAAATAAAATCATTTAAAATATTTGATGCGAAGCTATATTCATCTTCCTAAAGAAAGAGGAGAAAATGGGACCCAAGGCTCAAAAAGCTTATTTATAGGATATTGTGAACACACAAAAGGAACAGATTTTTATACCAGGTTCCAAACAGAAAAAAAGCAAAGAGCCGTGTTTCTAGAATCTACAGTAAAGAAAAACTGTGTTCCGGTAGATTTACGAAACAGAGAGCTGTCTAACCAAATGACAAGGAACATCTAAAATCTCCAACAAATAAACGCACAAACACAAACACAGATTATTTCACTAAATAAACCTCATCAAGAGTGAAACTCACCGAACCAAACATTTAAACACCGCCTCCATCAAATATCACTTTAGCCCAAAACAAAAAATCACCTAAAACTTAATTATACAAACACTTTTTTAATAATGCATATTCCATTCAATTACAGTAGCAAAGCACACCTATTCAAAAATGACATCAAAAGAAAAGAACTTGATCTCATTATCAGAATGGAACTTGACATTATAAACCCCCGAACCAAAGAATTGAAAGCAAATGGGTTTTCCGAAAAAAATGAGACAACAGGCCCTCAATACAAACTCGACTTGTGCAAAAGACACAACAAGGATATTATAATAAACGTTTTCACCAACCGAAGATACTCTATTCATTACTAATATCTATTCACTCAAATACATCCAATTTATTGACCACTCCTTCTTATATGGCAACTAATAGAACAACTATACACCACCAAGGGGAGTGCAAGCCAAACATGTATTAAATTAGTTAAATCTCTATATGATTAAAGCAAGCACCCAGTGTTGAACATAAATTTATTCAGCCCTCAAAATTTGATTTAAAGTGCAGACATTTGTATATTCACAAAAGGCCAAATCTACTTATTCTATATTTATATGCTATTCTCTTAAAAACAGTGATATGAGACATGATCTTGAACTAATTTTACTTAAAGATGCCTCATCACAAACTTTTTGATCAAATTACTAGATTTTATTCTCACCAAAAACAACCTCTTATAAAATTTAAATCATTTATTCCAACACTCCTCTACCTCATAAACCCAAACGCAGCCAAAGAAAGACATCCATAAGAGAGGCCGTTGGATCTTTATACACGCAGCTACTTAACAGACCCGAAATGTTCGCTTAAGCAGTCAGTAGATACTACATTCTTATATACTCACACTAACTAATAAAATTCAAAATCTAAAGAAACAAAGGAAAACTATATGTCCGGTCTAGAGCCTATTTAATTGGTAGTGACTATTTTCAAATGACCCAGACAAAACTGATTTTTTCTAAAAAAGAGCGCTGCACATGTCTACACACACAACAAACAGTGCATTATCAACCACTAATCTAATTATGCTTTGTCACCACAAAAACATTGCTTAGACAGCACTTTAATCTTAATAAAACACCTTTTAAAAATTCACAGCAGTGTACAACAAAATCCAAAAAACACATTAAAAGCAATTTTTAAAAAACCACAACAAAAAAGTTAAATATACACAGCAACATATCTAACTTACCAACATACCAAAAAATTTAAATTCATAAACAAATTGCATCAAGTTTACTAATTTACACAAAAAATGCAATTCACTTAATTACATATTCACAAAGATAAAAAATGAAAACCCCTTATTTATAACACCTATCCCACCTTTTTAAAACACCACCACCCAAAAACGCAACGTACACACTTCCTAAAAAACATCACTAAGTTTTTCCCAAAATAATGTTTGAGTTTCTCTTGAAATTGATGTTGACATTTTGTTACTATTGGCTCCAGGCAAAAATGAATATTTTGAAGGCCTTACCCAAATACGATTGTTATTTTTATTTTATAGAAAAACTAGCGGGCCCGGCTGACGTTGTCCCGCCCTGATTACCCCCCCGCAACCCCCCTTGTGGGTGGAATTTCGTAAAATCCGTTCTTAGCTGACCTCTACTCGGCGAAAGGAATACTCCTACCATATTTCAAGTCGCTACGCCTTATAGTTCCAGAGATATCGTGATGAGTCAATATATAGGTGGGAATCTCATATATATATAGATAAATAAAAAATCGTGGTCACAGTACTTGTTGCCCACTCCTAAATCTGGTCGTTGGCTTATAGGACTACAATAACTCGAGATATGTTTTAAAGTAAATGACCTCTCCAGCATTCTCTAGTGCCCGGTTTCTGAGGTACTTTAATTGTAGTTTATCTGTTCAATAGCGTTATCGGTTCAATAACTTGTCAAATTGCGTTTCTGAACACACATAAAATAAACGTTAGTAAAAATCAACCGGTGTTATTACAAAAAAAGTTAAATACGTATTGAACCCTGGCCATAAAAAGGTCTCATATTAAACGCACCGCGATCGCTGAATGTTCGCCATTTTGTTTTTTTGTCTCGCTTTGGTTACGTTAGGTTAGACTTGTGAAAAAGGATAACGCGAACTTGCCTCGGGCGAGCGCGGTGCATTTATTAGGAAACTTTTTTAAACCAAGTATTTAATACGTATTTAACTTTTTTGTAATAACACGGAAAGGGCCTATGGACAGTTTAACTTATGGATAACTTTGTTGAGTCAATAACTATTGGTAGTTTAACCGAGTATCTCAGAAACCGGGCATAAGTCGAGTACTTTCCTATATCTAGTTCAACTAGTTGTTGTAATTTGACTAAATAAAGTATATTTTTCAAAGCAGTTCATTTACCTATAATGAAAATTGGCTACATTGTTTTTCTTTCTTGTTTATACTACTTCCTATGTATTGTAGCGAACTCTTATTTCTTTTCGGTTTTATAAACTCTGTTATGAAGATAACGTTGGATTATAGCAGTCATGAGAGCATCGTATTCTTCTTGAGAATCTGCTTCTTTATGCTAGAAAATGATAACCGTTTTATATAAACGGTAGGTACACTATATAGTTTTTATGTATTTAACCATCGCAATTGGCAGAACACTCATATTTGGTGCACCAGGTTCCAAAATAGCAGCCTAAAAAAGTGTTTCCAATACGCGTCTATCAAGCTAATAAATATTACGTTAGTTAGTTATATTACCTTATTTTTATTGTTTACTTCTCGCCCGTTATCGTTACCGCAAATATGATATTCCACGTGAATTGGCTGTCTTATTTAGATTAAGTGCGGGTGTTTTATTATTTATATTTACTTCTTAACTTATATGGAAATACGTAATTATATCTATGCTGGATTACTCTTTGAAAGGTCTCTGCCGGTTAATGAAAGTCCCTCCAAAATCGGATCACCCGTTATGGAGATGAAACAGGACAAACAAATGAATTAAAAAAACACAGATTTTTACAGGTTTTGATAACTTGTAAATAAACATATGAGCTTAGTATAATCATCTACTTTGAAACAACAGAGAGTTTTAGCTTAGGTTAGCTTAGACAGGTCGCGAATTGCATGAGTCAGGCAACAGCCCAAGCCGAGGTGTGCCACCCTTGAGCTAGTTATCAAGTAAAATTTGCTGAGTGCCTTAAGCGCTCGCCTTAGTAGCCCGGTGAAGCCGTTAAGACCTTGCTAGGTCAACAACGTAGTCAGTTCGAGAAAAAAAAACAAAGAGTCATTTCAAAGCCATAGACAAATTCATACAAACCGAAGATGAAAACCATTCCACGAAACTGGCTATGCCTGAAGCCGTTGGAATCAAATTGAAAGGTGATGGCAAAGTCGTTTGGCACATATAGTCAATATAAACCTGTAATATAATCCACGATAAAATTGAAACTAAATCAGGTAAATTAATTTGGAAGTATTAACCCCTGGACTGTCGAAAACCATAACGATTTAAGCTCCATACAAATGCATGTGAAGTTTATGACTCACTGGTTAACAAACAAATTGGTTCGAAATTTAAAAACATGGTCCGTCATTTTTAATTTTGGTCTTAAAAACAGTTGAGCGGTTAAATCTTTTTCCTTTACTAAGTACGTGTGCATACTTCAGTTCGTCCGAAGGTCCATTCGATGTCGACATTATCAGTAACTCTTTGGAAAGTATTAGACATAGTTGCTATAAGCATGTTCAATACAATTATCACAGAAATTACTTCAAAACCTGCAAAAGAAAACAGAAAAACCACAGCGTAATATGAACGATATGAAAAACTTGAATTACATAAATTATCAGGGACTTTTTTCGTCTTCGATACCTAAGTATAGACACAAGAGTTGTATGTTACTGTTTTCTATACTGAAACCTTCCATAAATGTGTAAACTACACAAAAATGACAAATAAAAAAATCGGCTGTATTATTTGAATAAATTAGGTATAACATAGGAAATTAAAAAAATAATCGAGTGCGCGAGTTCACACGCGGTAGAAGTGAAACTTAGTATTCTGGTTAATTTTTTAAGATCATCAGATGAATACACTATGGAGGTGGTAGACAGAGAGAAAAAGAGAGAGAGAGAGTACGATTGCTCGACTAAGTAACATTTTAATAATTAAGAATTTGTTCGATTCAATATAAAATAATGTTCTTTAGATTTCAATGTTTCTCTATTTCTCTCCCTCTCTTTTTACATGTTTCGAGTTCATTAAGAATAAAGTTTACAGCTGTAGTCGTCTCCACTGTATGCAGATCCCGTGTATGGATCCGTATACCACGGTAAAGTAGTGAGGACGCAGACAGCTACGAAGCATCGCATAAACAGGAGACGAAGGATAGGGAAACTATATAGAAACTATCTCATTCTTTCATAGCCTAAAACCTTTATACACATTTATAGCCAGGCTTTTTTTGTCACTTCTTTTTTGGGGCACGCTAATTTTCGAAAGTTGTAATTCCATAATTTTATGTATCTCAAAAAGTGAAAACATGTACACCTTTTTATTTTGGATACTTGTGGTAAGATACTGTTGCAAAATTTTCATAACGAAAATCACGACCAACCAACAAAAACGAAATTAATAATTTTAGGTTGCTTCTCATGCATTGAAAATAGTTTTATTTAATTTACTTTTAAACTATGAGTCCAATCTAAAAGTGAATTGTGTATTTATATTGTTTTTCATTCAATTTTTTTGCAATATTACAACTTTAATATTTTTAGTGCCATACGTCCGACCTTCTAGTACAGAGACAAACCACCGTGTGAGGCGGTAACTGTTCAGGAAGCATAGATTACATTTTGTATTTGGATAACTTTGACTTATTGAAAAAAAAAAACAAAATTTTTTGTAAAGGCTAAGCTAGGCAAGATTGATGATTTTCTCATGATCAAACTATTTAATTTTTTTCAGTCTTTATGGATTTTTTTCGATATTTTCGAAATTCTCTTTAAGGGCAATCCGTGATCCACAAAAAAACAATGTTTATAGCTATCTCTTTTTCGTTTCATAAAATCCAATTCACACCGTCCCAAAAGAAGTTTTATTTAAAAAACGAAAGTTTTTGAAGTCTTAAAAAATACTAACATCCGAAACAAAAATATCCGATGCGTTCCGTATATTCGTGTCGATTTTGACGGCTATTTATGATGGTTCGTGTATCCCGTGTATTCTCCAATACGACGTCCGCGCTCTCAAGCGGTGCCATACAAAACAGAGCCCAGAACAATGTTTTCAGTGTGTCAGATACGCTGGTGAAGGAAGACACCTGTTGTAAATCATAATCAGATTAAATTGACGCTTCTGATGGTGCTTATTCTCGACAATCTACAGCTGTCAAAATCTGTACCGTATAGGATTTTTTAACTATATTTTTGGCAACTAATCCTCTAGAGTATTACTGCCATTGTCGAGTAGGTAACAATGTTTCAAGTGTCTTGTGATAATTTCAATGTTCTAACGAGATTGTGGCCCCTTGTTAGAACTTTCTATGGAGTTTTTGTGACATCTCGGAATTCATGCTTGTGGTATTATTTTCCATCTATTTCATTTGTGCACGATAACCGATCTATATTACGTAAAACACCACCAATATTACAAAATATAGAGTCAAATAACACAAGATTATGTATAAAATCCACTACATGACAGGCTAAAATTCCGCCAAAAAACTCCGTATAGTATGTTGAAAAAAAAAATAAATCGTCAAGGAGGTTAAACATCATTCTAAATCAGAAATTAGCGAATTGTGAGAGCGCCGAAGGCCCACCTTCCTTCCCCCTTTCCCTTCCCCTCCCCTCTCGCCCATAGGCTGGCAACGTACTTGCGACTCCTCTGGTATTGCTAGTGTCTATGGACGGCGGTGATCACTTATCATCAGGTGAGCTGCCTGTATATTACCCTCCTATAATATAAAAAAAAACAGAAAACACTATGACCATATAGATTAAAGCATTTTCAGTGCGTTCACGACCGTGTGAGCTGAGGTTCCTTTACCTTTACTGCACGGACTGGTATCATAAAAATTATGAGTAAACACTTTAACGATAGTTCACATGTATGGGATTTGTCATTTATTACAACTATACTTAAAGAAAAAAATAATAAAAACAAAGAAAACTAGTTGAAACAAGTTGAAACAAGTTTACTACATTAAAAATACGCATTATATTGTAACTCGAGCAATTTAATAGCTTCTGTTTCATAATGACAAGCAAAGTTTAAGATTTTATGACGGTGCGTATAATAAAACTGTTAACAAAGATTCATAGTATAGACCGGTGTTTTTCAAACTTTTTCTTGACACGGCCGTTTTAGTATGAAAAAAGATTTCGCGACCCACCCGCCCATTGTTTTTTTCAGGTATTTTATTTTGTGACAAATTCAATTTAACATATTTATTCATTTTCATAATTAGGGTTCGGATAAATACATAAGAGTTCTCCTAAGTTATTTGTTTATTTAATACAATTGATTATGTCCGTTAGTTAACAATTTTCTTAATAAATTTTTTAAAACTTTATTGTTTTTTTTTACTGCAGTAGCTTTCCCAACCTTTTGCAACTCCGCTATAGAAGTTTCGCGATCCCCCTAAAGAGGCTCCGCTACCCCCTCGGGGGTCGCGGCCCAAACTTTGAAAAACACTGGTATAGACTATTCGGTAATTCCTTTAAAGCTTTGTTGTCACAGTCGTTATCTGATTTTCATAGTAAAAATACATATTTCTAATATGAAATATGTTTATAATCAAAAATCTTCTCCAAAAGATATTTGTCACCTTCAATAAACCACATTTTTTTAAAACCATAAAGTTTTTAGGATGGTAAAAAACATGCTATCGAAATTTAGCTAATGTACCTATATCCTTGATAACGATTTACATGTTTGACATGTTCTTTGATGATTAAAACGGAGGTAATGGATATAACACATTATATCTTAGTAAAAAATGTATTACATTCTCAATGCGGCTTCTGATTATTAGTGTGATAGCGAGGAACAAAACGAGTCTTCGCAAGTAAAACTAAAGCGTTTTTACCCTATTGTAGTTTTTGTTATATTATTATCATTACATAGTATAAAACAAAGTCCCCTACCGTGTCTGTCTGTCTGTCTGTTCGCGATAAACTCTAAAACTACCGAACGGATTTTCATGCTGTTTTCACCGGTAGATAGAGTAATTAATGAGGAACGTTTTAGTATATAATTTGTCAAGGATTTTTTCATAATCAGGGCGGGACAACGTCTGCCGGGCCTGCTAGTGTTTTATAATCAAAGTTATTAGTGATATATTCATGGCTTCATAAAGGAATGTTAGATAACCTATTTGTTCGAAGTTAATTAGGAGTGGGAATAAGGGACGGAAATAACTACACTCCCTCAAAAACAGTTATACATTAGCGTTCACTTTACCCGAAAACGTTACATTGGCTGTACATTATCTGATGACAAAGTTTTTTTTTCTCGAACTGACTACGTTATTGGCCTAGCAACGCCTTAACAGCTTCACCGGACTACTAAGGCGAGCGCTTAAGGCACTCGCCCGTTTCTATTTTGACAACTAGCTCAAGGATTCACGGCACACCTCGGCTTGGGCTGTTACCTAGTTCATGCAATTCGCGACCTAATTGAGCTAACGTAAGTTAAGCTACATATTCATACTTATATGAGTTACTGAAATATATATGTGTACCAAACATACATACCTCAATAACTCTCTGATGACAAAGACATAAGAGACCTATTGCGAGTTCATAAGCCTTTTCCCGAAGGAAGGTGTGGGCATCATCACCACGCCAGCCCACGACGTAATAGCAATTTCGAACATTAAGAAATCCCCAGTTCTATATTTTCCCACATGCAGTGGTGTTAGAAAAACATTTCCCAGGTTCATGTTTCCTCGCGATATGTGTCTTCACAGTGAAATGATAGTGTTACGAATTGAAATTAGTAAATGTACGTAAATCCCGAAAAATTCGTTAGTACATGCCGAAGTTCGAACCTGCGGTCATAGTATTGACATTCATTGGGAAAATGATTCGACCACCACGACATGACAAGCATAGTGTAATCCAAAAAATCATTTTGATCTCTGGAAGTTATACATACAACCTAGTGCCAATCGCACTAGCCTGAAGCATGTAACCTTGTACGCTAATCCCGAAATATAACAAACCAAAAGAGAGTGACTGTAATAGTTTTATCATCACTTGAAGCTTGATAGTAATCGGGTACATATACCCTACCATTATTTAGTGGATATATAGCTACAGGTTGACTCCGGGAAGCATTACGCCTAAGCAAATCTTGATTACATTTGATGTAGGCAGTGTACGCCACTACAGTCTAAATTAATGACGAACATCGACGTGCTACACTCAATATTAGACGCAATGAACTGAAAGCCCGACCACCAACATCAATCAATTATACCTACAACAATAGTGTTCTCACTTGTACACAAAAGCACACAAGCGTCGGAGTTGAAGCAGTGGTTGTGGCCGAAAACGGTTAGGAGCATACATATGTACATGCAGTTCACGATAGGAACAAAATTGTCCTGTCTAAGAAGGAGGAAGGAAAGAACACGGAAAGTTGTCGCTATAAAATCGTTTAATAACATATGCCTATCTCCTACAATATCATAGACTAGATAGGTTAGATAGGATCGACATGATATTTAGTAATAAATCCAATAACAACATTTATAAAGGATAAGTAAAAATAACACAAAATAACCACTACTTCAATCTTGTTATTAATAATTTTAAAATGTATGTAATTAGCTTATGCCCGCGGATTTGCTCGCGTCAATATAGATTTGAACTGTCCTTCGGGAACGGGATATTTTTTGCATGAAAGGTACCTCATATTCTTTTTTGTACTCCTTACAACGTGTATGCGATATTTCGACAAACAAACAGGCGCACTTTTGCATTTATAATATTTCTTCTTTTTTATAATACTACTAGCTGTTACCCTTGGCTCCGCATGCGCTTTTGAAAATGTATTAAAGAAATGTAAAATTGTGAGTGAGTATGTACATTACAGAAATGCTTTTTCAAAAACATTTGTAACTACGACACGCACGCCATCTACTGTAACATATAACGTGTACATTAGATATATGAATACTAATAGTATATCGAATGGGATGGGATTTATCATCAGCAACATACCTGGAACTTCAGCCTACTATATACCACACTCAGTGCTCACTAACACTATATAAGAAAGTAATGAAAATTATAAGCTATACATTATCGAACAATAAGTGTTGATTTTTTTATTATATAGATATAACATGCTCATATTGTCGATATAATTGTGTTATTCTTATACGTTGCTATAATCACTGAGTTATGTAGAAGCAAACGCGGTAAATAAAATAATATGGCCGCCGAATTGACCAAAAAGGTGATATAATTCATATTACATACAAATATATGACTTTCAATTATGTATATTTATTCTTGGAGTCCAGTAAAGCACACGTCTCACGCGGTTGTAACATATTTTTGATCAATTTCACACGGACGAATGCACAGGTAGGTAGGTAGGTAGGTATATAGGTAGGTAGTACATAGTGTACCAATTCAAATAAAAAAAGAATCATTAAAATCGGTTCACAATTGACGAAAATATTGATTAACATACATAAAAAAAATACATACAACCGAACATAGTAACCTCCTCCTTTTTCGAAGTCGGCTAAAAACAAAATCCTCAGGTCTGTCAGTTTATCTGTTCGCGATAAAGTCAAAAACTACAGATCGGATTTTCATGCCGTTTTCACCAGTAGATAGAATGATTCATGGGGAAGGTTTAGGTATAATTTGTCAAGGTTTTCTTTTTATTATCGGGGCGGGACAACGTCTTCCGAGCCCGCTAGCTATCTGCCGTAAAAGTCCCGTGAACGTCGGTCCAACCGATTAGGAGATAGTAGGATATTGCGGACGAAGTCTTGAGTAACAAAATAAAATAGTCTAAGTTACTTCTTATAAGATGAGTTATCTGCCAGTGAAAGTCTCGTGAAAATCAGTTCAAGCACTACGGAAAATCTACTGCGGCCGAAGGCGAATAAAAACCTAAACTATTTTTATGAGGTCTGCTATCTATCACCCGTGAAAATCGGTCCAACCATTTTGGAGATAGCAATGCGCACGAAGCCGCGGACAAATAAAATAGAATAGGTCAATCGCTATAATTTCGATTATCTGCCAGTAAAATTTCCGTTAAAATAGGTCCAGCCATTTTGGAGATTACCCGGAACAAACAAACAAACAGAAAAAATATAATAATATAAAAATATAGACAAAGTATAAAAAAATGTTTGGTCATTTGTAGCCATATCCATTCATCAAAAAGTTTTTATTTTAATTGTACATACACAAACTTTATTTTTATAATACGTAATAGATAAAAAATTGGAAATAAAAGTAGAATAAACTTTTTGAATAGGAAAACAAAATAAAGAAACTTACTACGTTACCATGGCAACGTATATAATACTAACGGTAACGAAATCTCTGAAAAGGAAAAAAGTGCCCGATTTTGAAACATTCTTAATTGGTGCTCCGCTCCTATTGGTCTTAACGTGATGATATATAGCCTAAAGCCTTCCTCGATAAATGAGCTATCTAAAACCGAAGGATTTTCTCAAATCGGACTGGTAGTTCCTGAGATTATCGCGTTCAACCAAACAAACAAACTCTTCAGCTTTATATATCAGTATAGATTTTTCGTTAAAAACAAAACTAAGTGACAAAGGTCCTTAATCTATAACATTATAAGTAGTGAGACTTTTAGAAAATATAGGGTAAGAGGATAATATAATAAATATAATGAATTATATAACACCTATATTAGATACATTCGTTTATATGCTGGATGTTGGACTGTATGTAACTGTAATCTTAAATAGGTTAACAATTATACTGGCACAACAATAGTAAGATTGAGAATGCACAGCTAATAATAATATCAAGAAAGACACAAGATTATCTTTGACTTGGTTATATTTATTTACAATTTAATTATATATAATTAGATATAATTAATTAATTAATGATATTTATTTATAGATATTAGAAAATTATTAAAATTCTATTTAAGACTTGATTTACCTGAACGGTTTTCATTCCAAATTCATCTTCGTTTACCATACCGTCGTAATATTGATAAAATCGTGCTAGACCCGCTGCGAATGCGCTGATTATTATCGCGAACACTATTATGTATTTGCAAATGTCTATCGCCATTTTTCCTAAACATACCTGTTTTTAACATATATTTATATATATAAATAAAATTTAATAAATTTGGATTAAGAATAGTGTAAATTAGAAATAAATGCATGCGATGCGTCACTGTTAATATCAGTACCTCCAGATATCAGTATTTTTATTATTTTTTTGTCACTTTTTACAGAAATATACATTTATTTCTAATTTACACTATTCTTAATCCAAATTTATTAAATTTTATTTTCTGTTTTTTAGTTGGATTTTTTATGAAAGCGTGTTTTTTTAGTTTTTTTAAACTATTATTTATTTTTAATTTTTTAGTAAAATTTTTTTAACTTTTTTTTTTCGGATTATTGCATTGTCATCGACCTTTGACAGGTGTGCAAAGTTTGAATTAAATCTGATCGTTCAAAGTAGGACAAAATCGAGCTCAAAGGGGTCGGTTACATACATACATACAGGTGAAGCTAATAAAAGCGTGATAAAAATACTATGAACCAATTAAGAATTAGCTAAGGATGCTAAGCATCAAAAGGTTGTGAAAAGCCCAGTTCAATTATATAAGTATACACTACACCGGGACTACGACGGGATTGCAGATAATTATACAAGCGGCATTATACGTCCGCTCGTGAAAGTGATCATATTATTATGTATTATTTACCGCTGTAAAAGTAATAGTAAAAACATCCTTTCGGTTTGTTAAGCGTTTTCCCACACCGGTTCCAAAAGTCGGAAGCAATATAAGTTCATTTGAAATTAAGTCAGACTTATAATGGAAGTAATGTTGTTATAAGGACGAGAAAATGTAGATAGCTGATATCGATTCCTATCTCCTTAGTATTCACTCAATAAATTAAAGGTTTGACTGCTAAATATATATCAAAGCCGCAGTCCGTCCTTGCAAATAACGACAAATAAGTATAACTAATTTTTCAGTTAGAATAAAAAACAAATTTACATAAATCTATTTAAATAATATTGTATTAATTTTTTAAGACAGGTTTCCTTTCAATTGTGTCTTGTAGCTGTGCTCTAGCTTCTGTGTTAAAATTACCTACTAAACTCATTTTAGACAATACATATTTGTTGGGTTTTACAATCGCAACAACGGTGTGTTATTTGAGCTTATAAAAATGAATTTATTTAATATAAACATTTACTTCGGTACAAAAAGTAACAAGCAATCGTGACTTCAAACATGTATCTCTTTGATCAGTAATGTGCGACATGCGAGCTTAATGAAAGGGAAAATCATATTTACTTGGCGTACGTACGGCATCATCGATTCTATTTTCACTTTCCATCATTTGTAGTAGAAGCCAAACATATGGTATAAAAACGTTACTGAGATATTTTCCATTTATATTGCAACTATATAATAGCTTTGCTTTTCATTACATAGTACAAAACAAAGTCCCCTACCGCGTCCGTTTGTCTATCTGTTCGCGATAAACTCAAAAACTACTAATCAGATTTTCATGCGGTTTTCACCAGTGGATAAAATGATTGATGAGGATGTTTTGGTATATAATTTGTCAAGGATTTTTTTATAACCAGGGCGGGACAATGTCTGCTGGGCCCGCTAGTTAAATATATGATATCTGCAATTAATTTGAAATTACGCACCTGAAGAGGTCCAAGATGATAATTCAGTTGGCATAAGAACATGAGGCGGAAGAAAGCAAATATGGTCGCCAAACAGAATGACCCCTCTGCAAGTAACGTTGGATCATACTGATTCCAATATTTGCGATCTGTTCAAATAATTATAATTACAAGATACAGAGATTTAGCTCATAATACATTTGCCGTGTTTTTTTTTATATTTCTTATTATATCCTTTGTATTTAATACTAGCGATAGTCCGCGACTTTCTACTCGTTAGTAACAATATAATAATAACGATAAAACATGGCCGATAACTATCAGACTAAATATCTTTCTATCATTGAAATAATTTTCACGTTTGTAAGAAACTGTAATTTAGTCAAAGACCAACATAATTTAAATACTAGAAACAGCAATAAATTGGTCATCTCATGCTTCAGGCTCATTAAGACCAAAAACATTTTTTTTAAAACAGTAGTAGGTTTTATAACAAAGGCCCAAAGCACATTATCGATTTGCCGTTTAGTGAGTTCAAAAACCATGACAAGCGGGTTTAATGTCTAAATGCTAATTATAGGGTGGATCAATACGTGAACGATTGTGGTCAAACGTTTATATTTATATACGAAGTATAAAAAAATCCTGACAATAATAGTTAATGCAATACTATTGACGTAATGTCTGTTATCACATAATATATTAATAACCTACCCAATTCTTCCTTTTCATTACTGGCAACGTCGATAGCGGCCGCGATCCAAAGCGTAAAAGTTAATCCAAATAGGAGAAGCATTATCATTTCCGCCCAGTTCCACATTAGGCTGAAATATCTCCTTGGTTTTTGTATGAAACACATGCGGATAGCTGACCACGTGTATCCACAGACGTATAGAATAACTGGACCTTCAGCGCCTAATCGAGAGAAAATGTGACTATATATTTTGATTATGTGGATTTTACTTACTAATTTCTTCTTTTAGTATCCTTATGTTGTAAAAAAATGTGGACTGTGATAGAATGTGTGAGAATTTTAATACGTTTAGTGATTTTTGAATGTTTACTTTCATAAAACTTGTTGAAATAAGTGAACAATAGTGAAGCCTGTTGCTACTGTAGCGCCACCTTAATTTAAAACAATTTGACGGATACTCTTTCATACACAGAGATAGTTCTCTTTATCTCGTACACTCCATATATAATACTAGCAGGCCCGGCAGATGTTGTCCCGTCCTGATTATAAAAAAATCTTTGACAAATTATTTACTAAAACGTTCCTCATCAATTACTCTATCCACCAGTGAAAACCGCATGAAAATCCGTTCGGTAGTTTTTGAGTTTATCGCGAACAGATAGACAGACAGACGCGGTAGGGGACTTTGTTTTATACTATGTAATGATATATATAATATAATATGTAGGTCTTTTACTAGACATCAGGTGACCCACCTGTTCGTTTGCCTCTTTTTGATATAAAAAAAAGAAAGAAAAAGACTATTCAAAGGGTAATTAAAAAAACGAATTTAAATAAAATGTACCCGTAATTCATAAAGATAAATAAACAATTATCGAGATAAACACTATATTGTTACATTATAATTCACATACGCGACCTAAATATATATTTAGTACTTAATTACTTATATGTAAATGAATATAACGCGATTTCTCACCAGTGTTAGGCGGACCCCGTTTCTGTCCCGTTTTGTCTTGATTAGAGATATAAAATACAAGGCCTAAGAAAACGAAATACGCAGAGGCATGTGTAATAAGTTTATTCAACGGTATCTGCCAGTACCTGACTAGACTGTGTTGCGGCGCAACCTGCAAATTGTCAAATTACAATAAATCAGCAATTGCAAACGGAAATTCTTCATGTATGCGATTGTATGACATAGTATTGTTCCCCAGTAGACTTACAAATATAAAAAAAAAATATTGCTGTCTTATTGACTTAATCTTAATTATAGTAATTAATGCAAGCAGAACATCGTAAGTTGATATCCCAAGGTTTTTTTTTAATATAGATTATGGCCCTACAGATGCCGTTAATTTGGGGCACTTCTTATGCTGTATACATTGTTAAAAATATAACATAATAAATACAATTTATAATCGTCACTGATGCGTTACCCTATGCAATCAGAATTTTCCGAGTGACATATTGTGAACAAACTATGTGTGAATAAAATATCTAAGCACATATTGTACAGTCGACGAGAGAAACTAAGATGATAATTTGTGCCATCGATAACATGGTAAAGTAAAATATCGTACAATTATTTTTTTGCCTTTGGCAACTAATCAACTACATTATTATTGCCCTTGTGTCTTATGATAATTTAAATTTTCTGACAAAATAGTAGCCCTCTTGTTAGAATTCTCATGTCAAAATTCAATTTCCGTGGTATTGTTTTCCATCCATTTCACTTGTGCACAATAACTGAACTATATAGTTTAAAATGTCACCAATATTACACAATGTAGAGTTAGATAACACAATATTATGAATGAAATATAAAAGCTACTACACGACAGACTAAGTTCCCGGCAAAACTTCCAAATGTCGTATAACCGTTTGCGGTAGATATAGCGTTTTCCAAATACAAAACATATCTGTTTAAATTCTCAATCGCGGTGTAGATTTTAAAATTTATATGAATAAATAAAAATAATCAAAAGCAAAAAAAATGCATACTATTGGTATAAAACACTATCTATACTGATGTGATACGCCCTTTTTGCATTTATCACGCGATATGTTTTTGGTAAAAAGATCCTAAACATACGTACCATACACATAAATAATATAATAGGAGTCAAGAAGACACGGCTTGAAACAACAATTGCCTTTTTCAGAAATGATTTTTTTCTCCAACTGTACCAATCGCCTAACCAATAGGATTCAAGGACCTGTATAAATGGTATTTCAATTGTTTGCTTTATATTAATATTAGTTCTATTCCTTCATTGTTTATTTACATTTAAAACTATTGACTATTGAATCCACATAGTTGGTAATGTAGAAATTAATGCCCAAATAGTATAACTATCGATGACACGATAACTATGTTCGACTAGATCGTAATTACCATACACCAGGCCTAACACCCGCCATAGTTGGACTTATAAAAATATATATAAAAAAACAAATATACGTTATTGAATTTAGGCCCGCAGAAAGCTCTTATGAACATCAAAATTACCATCAATACGCGAAACAACCCAGTCATCAAAAAGAACCGGGAAGAAGCGCGATCTAGTTCATCATTTTTGTTGTATACTAACTGATACCTGCGATTTCTTTTGCGTTGTTGATCTTGTAAATTGTAAAATTGTAGTTCCTTAAAATGTTAACAAGTTTATACTAAATGGATGTATCGTGATATTTTTTTAAATAAAGTCTTACAAGTTAAACTACGACTACAAGTAAAACTGATCGATTGAAATCGTACTGGATTATAGATTGCGTAATGTCCGCAAAATGGCAAAACTGTATGATTTTATTTATATAGAAGATAGATTTATATTAAGGCATTGCAGTAATAATTATTTTAAGCTGATGTACAGAGATCATTGTTTCTAGATAGTAAATATTATAGTTAATATAATGATTAACGTTATAATAGTCTTATGGCATTAAAACCCACTTGACATGATGCTTGAAATTACCGTCCAAAGAATGGGTAACCTGCTTTGGGCTCTTATTTCAAAGTCTAAAACTATTACCTAAAAAGCTACTGGTCTTACTGATCCTCACGTTTAACGTATACCGGAATCAGGAAGAGAAAAATTCACAAAACAAGCTCGGTAGTATGGACCTGACCCTGACTGGGTAGCAACCATCATGGTTGGTTATCAGGTGATAATCTGACAAAGAGACTTTTATTTTGGGGCGTTTCAGGTTCAATAAGTGTATCACGAAAAGTTGATATTAAGCCGATACAGCGTCGATGATTGCCTGTCTGAGGTTTATACCTTTGAATTGTGTTTAGCACCAAGCCCAATGTCGTTAGCATGCTTTGCTTTTATAAAAAAAATAGAGAATAAGAACTAAATGTTGTACTGCTAACTGTATCCTTGTCTTAATGGTATGCAGTTATTCAATCGGGGTTATATGAAAAAAATAAAAAAAAATTCTACATTACTTGTCTGTAAATCCATATTACGTCCTCGAATACATACCTCTTGAGTGTGAGGATGTGCTACAAATTCTTTTTGCTTGTAATCAACAGCCATAAACAGTCGAGGCAGAGCGAAATGTCGCTGCTTGCGATAACCTGATGTTTGCTTTAATATTAATTCTACTTCTTCCGAAGTACGACATGAACCTGTAAATATTGAATTCTGAACTTTTTATGAATTCGAAAGAAAAAAAAATTGGAATAGAACAAAGTTCAGAAATAAGCCGTCAAGACTATACTTGCATCCCCACAGGAGGTTAAAGTTAACGTCTGTACTATTTCTATTTCTGAATATTTGGGACTTTTATACAATTCATACATGCCAGCCTCAAAGTA
This sequence comes from Antheraea yamamai, assembly GCA_036509395.1. NCBI lineage: Eukaryota > Metazoa > Arthropoda > Insecta > Lepidoptera > Saturniidae > Antheraea > Antheraea yamamai. The sequence continues at coordinate 9,073,404 of AP028438.1, read as the reverse complement.
GTCTGATTCTGATACATGTATAATTAGTGTGAATCTATTTAACACTATGATGCAATTGTTCTGAACATACTAGCCACATTATCGGTGAATATATTCTATAATATCTTATTAAAGGTACTAACGGCTAGTCTGTTGAAACCAAAGCTAGCTATTAGGTCCCGTCTGATTTACACAAACCGGACACACCACATCGGAACACGTCATTGACTGTCTAACGTACGTCATAAAGAGATTACCATCATAATTTCAGCGTCACCAAGCCATATAAAAGCAAAATCAGCAACACCCACATTCGTTAAGAAATGTGTAAACCATATTTATTTATTATTTATTTATTTACACATTATGCCATAAATACACAATGGCATATTAACATATGTTGCATTCAAAGATTATTAGTTAGAAATAAGGAACAAATATAGACGATATTTACTGTTGAACTGTGAAACATAATATGTTAATAAAATAATGAACTGTAGAATATAAATCCCTGATATTCAATAATATTCATTTAAATAATGATTATGCATAATGAAAAATTAGTTATAGCTGTCTTTGATTTTACATTACTCATATGTTTAAACTTATTTAATGGAATATGTCTGGACCAAACAAATTTCGTATTTAACCTTGTTAATACAGGATTTATACAAAATGAAAAATAAATTCTTATGAGTGAAAGTGTTTTTGTGTCTTCGAAATTTACTGCAGTTTTCTAGATAAACAACGGTATTCAATACATTTGTTTATACATATGTAAGACAACCGATACCCGTGACTTTGTCTGCGTTGTGTATTTATTTTAGTTATAAACTAAAAAGAAAACATAAGCACCACATCGCTTACCCCACTTCTTCACGCAAAGAAAACACACATCGTTAAACGCATAATTCCTATCTATAATCTTATTTTATTAAAACTTCGATAACTATGTAGAAAATAAAACTATCGTCATAGCTACGAGATATTTTCAATAAGAACCAAGTGTCTAAGAAGTGCAACTTAATTTATTTTTATTGAAGCTATTCAGTAGTTTTTGCGTGATGCGCGCACAACATCAGATCTTTGTTATTTTATTTATATAATAAATGATAATCAGAAGATAGTAGAAGTATATTTTTACCTATAATATCAACAGCGAACGAACTGACGTCATCGCGTAAGCTTAAATATGACGTGGCTAGATGCCTATATGTTACAGCGTTAGCCGCGAGTTCTGCTGTAAGACGGAATGCGGCCAGTATGGGATCTGGAGATACATGAACCAAGTACACAGGTGAGGATATAGCCCGGTAGAGTGACAGACGTGCGTTGCTTTCGTATAAAGAATCTTTCTTTAAATGCGAACTGCTAAAAAGAAACCTTTTGAGAAATCGAATCCCAGTAGAGCTAACAATTTATAATATCATTATAGCCTAGTTAAAATTATAAGCTATTGGCGTAAGTTTGAGACTATGATTTTAACTCGTCACTTTCCTTACCATAAATTATTGAGCGCACTTTAGTATCTATGAATTATACAGATGGAATTTTTTGGTGATATTGTTGTAGCAAGTTGACCTTAATCGTTGTAAAAACTTAGTACAAGTCAAAGAGTATAATAAGTATTATAGGAAGTACAAGTTCATCGGGCTTTTGATATATTTAAATACAATTTTTAAATATATTCATATATAGAAAACATATATGTAAAGATAGAGAGCAAATTAAACTAAAAAAAATCAATAGCTATTGATCGTATTCATGTCGAAATTAAAAATCTATCGAACCCACAGTCTTTTGGTAATGAAAATATAAAAAATAAAATAAAAACCTTTTCCCATATATTTTGTGCCTAACCATCGTAGCATCGATAACTATGTACATCATTACATAGTATAAAACAAAGTTCGCTACCGCGTCTGTCTGTCTGTCTGTTCGCGATAAACTCAAAAACTACTGAACGGATCTCCATGCGGTTATCACCAGTGGATAAAGCGATTCATGGGAAACGCTTTAGTATATAATTTGTCAAAGATTTTTTTTTATAATCAGGGCGGAACAACGTCTGCCTGGCCCGCTAGTAAATGATAAATTAAATAAACTGAAAGCATATTAGATAAGTATTTAAAAAAAAATCTTACAAATTACTATGCCCGTAAGTATGTACATTTAATCACAACAAACTTTACGTGTCTTTAGTTTTTGTGAAATCTTCCAGAATTTGCGTAAACTTGCCCGTATATTACTTACACGTAAATTTATCTGATGATTCCTATATTAATAGCCAACGAATGGTATATATTATTTGCGAATTAAATTGCATCAGTAAAACAGTACACTAAGAGATACATTGAGACAATTGACTTTCAAGTATTGATTTAATAATATTCTAACTATCCTATGCCTGGGTATTAATTATTAGATTTCTTTACAAAGTACAGTGAAACTTGCGTATAAATACTAACTTGCATTTAATACAAGAACAGCATGTGTTATGAGGAGGCACCAAAGTATGACCTCGTTTCATTAAAAGGCTGACTATTTCAAAGCGTTCCAAATGACATGCCAAATGTATGGGTGTTACGTAAGTAGGATAGAGTTTTGAATTGGCAGCTCCTGAAAATTCTAGACCTGGTGACATTTTCTTTAATGCTTCCAATAGTATAACTGCAAATAATGAATGCGGTTATTAAACTAGGTTTTTATTCGAAGTTATTCTATCTAAATTATTTTATTCTAAATTAGGCTTTGTCGTTAATTGGACGCCTCTTTATAACTTTTAATATAACACTCCAAATATGTTTATCAAATCTTAAGCAATATACTATGTCTTTCAAGCAAAAGTAATTAGTACTCCTAAACTGCTAGTCAATGGAACATATTAACCCTACATATTAACATTTACTTTTATAGAATTTCACTCTACTTAAATCTTAGGGTGAACTATAAATATGAAATCAAAATTAAATAACCACCGATCCTTATTTGTTTTAACAAATATGTATTTAGTAAGTAATAGATATTTATACCTATAGCCCAAAATATAATAGTAAAACTCATATAACACAATAAATAGAGATTATTGTGTTTTATCTATTTAGTTTATTTTTAGAACGTGTTATCATTTAGTAAAAACTGTTTTGACCATCTTGAGCGATGTCTAATAGGAGAAAAACTTATGGGTTCGCATCACCGATGATCTCGACATGCGAATGAGGCATCTCCGACATGCTCGTGACGTATTGCGTTTGCATCAAACTAGCGACGCGTGGTGTAGTGGAGTAGTCCGGTGAAGCTGTTAAGACCTTGCTAGGTCAATAGCGTAGTCAGTTCGAAAAAAAAAGCGTGGTGTAGCGGCTTATGTACATATAGTATTGATATTTTGTATTGTATTTTGTATTGAGCTGTGCAACCCATTATATTTTTGATAAATTAATAAACTGTATATAATTATTCATCCGAGTGCCAATAGATGTGAAGACCAAACTAATGTTAATCATTTCAATTTATACATTATTAAACTTAAATAATTCAGACTCTAATTGAGACTGTGCTATCTTTTTATTTTAAATATAAAAATAGAACACAGTTATTTCATTGTTTTGAGTTTCCATTTCTGTTGACAGTTCTTATGACTGTCTCGACTTTTTTTTCAATGTGGTCACTGTTACTTAGCGTTTGTAGATAAATAAAAACTTTATTGTGTAATTAATGCTTCCAATGTAAAATAAGGTTCATGTAAGTGTTGTCTCGATTGTAATTTTTTATGGTACTTCCAATACTATTACCTGGCGTATACATAAAAGCGTTATAGTAGGAATCCTAGAGAATAATAAGTAATTTACCTACCAACAAAAGTTCCGTGGAAATAGATTCGACCGTTTCACAAATTACTAAATATTAAAATTTTTATTAAGTTCCAATAAAGTACGAATAACCACATAAGTTCCAAAAAGGTTTTATTCCGAAATTACGGGAGACTTCAATCTTATTCATGTTATAAAATTGAAAACACTTGAAATTATTTACCCAAAATATGTATACTGTTATTTTTTATGGCTTGTAGCGCGTTGTCACCGATGTCTATATTCGGACAATTTATAAGAAATTCCACCATCTTCTCAGATCTGTTTTGTACGGCTATATGTAGTGCTGACATACCCTAAATGCGGTAAAAATACGTTATCTAATATTAATCACACGTAATAAAATTTTAAGATTAACGTAAGCAAGTCACCTGAAAATTTACGCAGTTAATATCCAACGTGAGGTGTTCTTTAAGATATTTATGTACAAAATCGATGTTATCTTCAAAAACAAGTGTTAAGAATTTAGCCTCTTCTGGCTGCAGTTCTGGTAAGAACACTCCGCAATTAAGCCTTCTGTTTTCAGTATTACACTTTATATATAAACAGTTAAATGATATGTGTTAATAACAACATTTGTAACGAAAACAAAAGAACAATAAAAATTATAAATTATACTTAATACATAGAATAATGCAGATGATTTTATAACAGGAGAAAAATCGATGTATTGTAATCAAATTAAAAAAATTAGGAGACTTGAATTGCTAATGCTGCCTAAACCCGTAAGAGATATATAAGAATAATAGTATTACGGAATTATATATCTTAAAAAAACTTAATGAAAATTGAATAATAGTACAGTACTCGACTTTTAATTTGGCACGCCGGGAAAAAGATGGAGATGCTCGGTTAAGTTCGGTTTTGTATAGCGTTATCTTTGTCTATCGCAGTTATTGCGCTGTGTGATAATGAGAACGCTTTACAAAACCGAAGCAAGCCGGTCTTAACCTTACGTTTCAGTCATCTCCCCGAAGTGCCAAATCATGTGTCGGGTATTTAAGGTTCTAAGGATAGCCCACAGTGACCCTTTTTTGTCTTCTACATATTATTTAATAAATATGTGTTGTCTGTGAAGTTGTTTTAACTAATATAATATAATCCTTATTGTGTATGTAACTTAAGACCGCTCTGAATAGACATACATAGAATACAAATTTACGTATAAATACCTATTATATCATACGTATAACATCGAGGCTACTCAAGGATAAAGAAATGCCTATTTCATATTCGTATAATTTTAACTTTTTAAGCCCAAACTTACAGCTATATTTTGAGTCGCTAAATACACTGCCGAGGACTGTGCATTGGGGATTTAATGTAGATTCATAAATTACTGAGTATCTTAGGAGACATAACAAACCGATGCGACTCCCACAGTTCGTCAGAGGGGGGTAACACCCATTCCCCCTTGAGGGGTCCACCATCTTGACCCCTCAGACGGCAGTTTGGGCCCCTTAGGAGAGGACAACACCTGTTGGAGGAGCAGACGTAGTGTCGATTAGACAGTCCCTGCTCCCCCGGCCAAAAGGTGTAAGAAGGTACTATGGGGTTTTAGTCCGTGCGACTCGGGCATATACATCCTTTGCTGCCCGGCGAGATGGATAACAGTTAGGGATTTCCGCATGGAGAAAAAAAACGGAGACAACAGATTTAAAATTAAGCGCAATAAAAAGTTATTTGGGTTTAATGAAAACTATAAATGTAAAAAGTACCAAAAAATTAATCGGATATTACGTGTCTAAATTGCTTGGACAGTTTGACACTACATTAGTACATTGCGCCCGTTCCAAAATTGGGCGGATTATTAATTGTGTTATAATATTGTTAGAGACGTAGTGGTCGAGTAGTTTGCCTGGTATAATATCAATCCGATGTTCGCAGGTTCGAATCCTGGCATGTATCTACGAAATTTCGGAATTCCCAAACATTTATTAATTATAATTCTATCATGTATCGGTGAAGGAAAGCATGTGAATTTCTCGGAGTTGAAAATCGCCAGTACGGCGTGGGCTAACGTAGTAATTATGGGGAAAAGGCTTATGGCCCTGCAGTGGGTCACTTATAGGCTGATGACGATCAAGAGTTTAATGAAAGGCGTAATATTTTATAAACAGAAATCGATTATCGAAATCATGGAAGCGCATGGAAGCGTAACTTCAGAACGGCTACATCTATTTGCATAATTCTGCTTTTTATGTATTTGTAATTGTCAAACCAAGGTTTGTTTGAAAAGAAAGATGTTCAGTTTCTATTTTATTTAGTGACACGGTCGTTATTCTCAAATTCTTTATTAGCATTATTAGAGTATGCTATAACAATGGGTTCCATCTTTTATATTTCAGATTACATTGCGTTTAAAATATATGCTCCCGTTATAGAGGTCTACAGTAAATGTATGAATTTCATGATTGTACGAAATATGGGAATAGCATTCTATTGACTTACAGTATCCGAATTATTTCGACTGTATTTATTTATTCCCATATTTATAATACTATGACATTGCTCCATCTTCATATATAATGGTGTATTTATTTCTCTTGAAAGTATAATATTACCACTTTTTGCATAAAAACGTTGCGATCCGTTGAAAATTCTGTTGTATTTTTTAATCATTAGCCTTATTCTACATTTGATTTTTTTGTTTTGCGATTTATTATAACTTTTACTGGTATTGCCCGTGGAGATTAATAACACAATTTAATATAATTTGCTTTTTTATTTACACTACATAACCAATAAAAGATCAGAACAAACATTGGACTTCCGATCTCAGACTACTTTTTTTTAAGAATTATTATTGGCCACCAATCTTCCCGATTATTGCTGCCATTGTAGGTAACAATATTACAGATATCATGCGATCATTTCAATTTTCTAACAGGATGGTGGTCTCCTGCTTAGTACTTCCCAGAGAGTTCTTAGAGTACCTGAGAATTCATGTTCTGTGGTATTATTTTTCCATCCACTTCACTTGTGCACAATAACCGAACTATGTTACGTAAAGTGCCACCAATGTTACAAAATATAAAGCCAAATAACACGACATTAAGAATAAAATATAAAAGTCACTACTTGACAGAAGCTAGAGTTCTTGTCATATTTTATATATGTCCATGAGAATTGCTGATGGTAAAGAACGGTTTGAACTGAATGGCTGTCAGGTGTAATACCATAACAGTGGTAATACGTAAGCATTTTGCATTCCCGGATCAGCTGATGTTCTTTTATATACAGAACAGTACTATTATTTTGCTATTCTACGATATATTTAAAACCAGACGAAATCAGTATGCCAATTCTAAGTTATGGCTTAAAATGTATAATAACTTAAAGTATTTAAAACCATCTTATTCAAGATATGTGTGTAAATGATATATGTAGTAGAGCCATGCTGAAGCTATTACTGGTTTCAACATGACTGGGTCGGCTTGCCGGGGTAGTACCACCCTCTCACAGAAAACTGACGTGAAGTGCTTGCATTGTTGCGTTTCGTGCGGTAAGTGAGAGCGCTGGAGGCCCACCTCCCTTTCCCCCCTCCGCGTCTCCGCCCCTATTCCCCCCCCCCCCCCACACAGGCTGGCAACGCACTTGCGACTCCCCTGGTGTTGCAAGTGTCTATGATGGACGGTGGTGATCACTTAACACAGTGACCCACCTGTTCGTTTGCCTCCTATGATATAAAAAAAAGAGGAATACTTGTTGCCTATTGCTACATTTAAATATTATTTATTTGGTTTATTAAGTTACCTGTTTAGACGTAAGATCCATAATAAATACAGTACTACAATGGCTATTCTGTGGTTTATCTTATCGTTAAAGTTTAAGGGTCATTCACTTTTTCTATAATTACAAATATGTAAATTTGTACGTCAAAGAGGTGACAGCTATATGTTTTTATAAATTTTATGTTTTTTTATGCAAGAAGTTTGAAATACCGGTATTATTTCGAGACAAGCGAAATTTAGTGAAAAGTAAAAACAAGGTTAGAGAAATTTATTGCATTTATAAAAACAAATAGTTACATATATACTTATGATTTTTGTATAATCTACTCCAGTAGATCAATATTTAGATAACCTATCGCATATACAACATTATATAGGCCAATATGTTCTCAAAGCATCCTTTATACAAATAATAAATACCTAGTGACCTGAGCGACCAATCAGCGCTTGTCAATTTTTGTAGGTATAATTAGAGAGATGACATAACATATATCATCATTACATAGTACAAAACAAAGTCCCCTAACGCGTCTGTCTGTCTGTCTGTTCGCGATAAACTCAAAAACTACTGAACGGATTTTCATGCGGTTTTCACCTGTGGATAAAGTGATTAATGAGGAAGGTTTTGGTATATAATTTGTCAAGGATTTTTTTATAATCAGGGCGGGACAACGTCTGCCGAATCCGCTAGTTTTAGATAAACATGAAAAATAAAATATTACCTAAATACATAATGTAATGCAAGTCATTAGAATCGTTTCCGGGAAACCAAAATATATGTAATGCAAAAAGTGCTCACTTAAGAGTATTAAATAGGTTAACTAAGATACTGAATATAATGTTTAAAAGGCAAATAATTAAATTCTAGATTATTTCCAAGCACATTTTAGAAGTTAGTATTATACTACAGGGGAGTTGCGAAGTTAAGTAGTGTAAAGAAGTTAAGTACATAATCTATTATTTAAAAGTATGTATTTTAAAGCCTCTAGGTCGGGTTAAGTAACTTTATTTCTACGTGAAATAAAAACTAATTATACGATGTAATAGTTATTCGAAGTAACTAATTAAGTTTCACTATACATTGTATACAAAAGAGTAAAATATGAATAGGACCGTGTTAGAATCTGGAAAAGAAAATATTGTTAGTTTGTTGGTTTTTTTAGAGAAAGTACTAATAACTACTAAATACTAGTTACAATAGGGAAGAAGGCGTTGTAATGGATTACTTCTGTGGCATTATTTTTTAAAACATGAGCATACGATTTCCTTCCTTTTGAAAAACAACACATTATTTAGATCGGTTTATTTATTATTGGGATTTTAATGGAACAACTAGGTGATACCCGCGACTTCGATTGCGTTGTTTATTAGTTTAACATTATACTTTATGTCCGGGGAAAAAAACGAACATAAGAAAATAGGAAGCAAAAATATACCGTGCTTATAAAGTTTTGTAAACGTTATTCGTTTGCTTCTCCGTTTCTGTGCATGCGCATCACACCGTTTGCTCCACTTCTCCACGGCAACAAAACACACGTCGTTACGTGCATAGTGCTTATGAAAATCATAGTTTCTTAAAACTTTAATAAATCCGTATTAAATGATGATATCGTGATTATTTTTATAAGGGGCAAGTACCTGTGAAAACTAAAAAAAAAGATGATCGAAATCTCTCTAGTAAGACGTTTTTGGATTATGCGTACACAGCGACATACGTCTATCATTTTATTTATGTAGAAGTATGTATTAAGAATAAAATTCTATTATTAAGTATATATCCAAAATTAACACTTACAGCAGTATATGTAATTAGAGAAATATTTGTAAACTTCATTGCCGTAAACGCAATAGGCTTTTGTGCTCTGCAAATAAAATATTTGATGATTTCCGTGAGCTTATGATGGACCGTGCAATTTTTTCTTTTTTAGTGGTAGAAACTATTTTAAGTAATAATAATATTCTATTAGAGAGTTAATGTAATTATATTGTTGTGGGAGACAGCAGCTGAGGTAGACACCATATTTTTATTACAAAAACGGGCAGTTCGAGCAATTTACAATATGGGTCCTCGCGAATCCTTAAAGACCAAGTTCCAGGAATTCGGTATCTTAACTCGGCACTCCCAATACATTCTTGATAATTTAATGTATGTCCGTAAGAACCTTGAAAAGCTGGATTTCGTAAAAAAAGCCGGCATAATCTAAATACTAGAAACTGATAAACGGGTTATCCCATGTTTTAGACTTAGTAAAACCAGTAACAGTTTTTTGGGAAATAGTATTAGGTTTTACAACAAAGTCCCAAAGGATATTATCGATTTGCCGGATTGTGAGTTTAAACGCCATGTCAAGCGGGTTTTAGTGTCAAAAGGCTAATATACAGTGGATCAATATGTGAACAATGGTGATGTCTGAAGTTGACTCATCTCTGTGCATCCATTAAAAACGTTTGTGACATGTTCCTAATGTATTCTCAATATTATATATATTTGTTAAAAAGATAAACCAGATCGAGTTTCTTGCCGGTTCTTCTCGATGACTGGGTTCTTTTCAAAACAGGTGGTAGTTTTGAAGTTCATAAAAGCCTTCTTGAGACTGATTGAATTTTTAAGATTGATTGAATAAAATATTTTTGATTTTGATTTACCACGGCTTCACTCGCTTTAATGTAGCTTTAATCTATGTCTCGGGAACAGTACATTTTTTCTGGACGAAAGGTACCCCATGTCCTTTCTTGAACCCTCAAAAATATATATGCAAAATTTTATGATAATAGCTTGGGTAGTTAAGACCTAAAATCGTATTAAACAAAGAAACTTACTTTCGCATTCGTAATCTTAGTTAGGATATAAAAGAAAATATTTCTGTTCGACGCAATTATTTTGAGTAAACTGAATTTTATTTAATAATTTTATAAATTTAATATTTAATTAAAATTAATAATATGCTAATAATACTTTAATGATATGATGCTTAGTAAAAACATATTTAGTAAAATGTGACATACCTTCGTATCAAAAAAAGCAATGCTCGACGGCATTTAGGACTAGTGGAATACCAGCCACTGCTGTAAGCTGCTACGGCTACATCTGCGTTCTGCAAGAGATTGTTTAAAAAAGTTGATAGCATGTAAAGTTATTATTAAAAGGGAAACATATTTCCTAGCATTCCTTGGAAACACCGTGCGTGTGCGAGAAACTTCGAGCAAATCCCGAGATTTGTAACACTGGTATAGGTTTAAGAAGTTCCTTTCCGATGTTCCATCAATATTCACCGTCAATACTCGTATTCCTCTCCCTGCCCAGCCAAATCTGGTATGAACGAGCAGTTTCAGACACTCGTTCTAATATAGAACTTTCTGCAGTTCCGAACAGGCAACGTAATTCAGCAGGTTATACAAAGATTTTGATGGTTACCTCTTAGTCCCGCTTCCACGGCGTACAGATTAACTACATAACCGTTTTCTGTCAATTCATTTAAGAGATCATATAATACTAGCGAGCCCGGCAGACGTTGTCTCGCCCTGATTATAAACAAACTCTTGAAAAATTATATATGCGAAAAACTTCCCCATCACTTTATCTACTGGTGAAAACCGCATGAAAATCCGTTCAGTAGTTTTTAAATTTATCGTGAACAGACAGACGTGGCTGAGGACTTTGTTTTATACTATGTAATGATTTGTTATAATAACAAAAACACTCGTTTGTAAAAATATTGAAACTTTTATAACTTTACTAATGTTATTTAGTGCCAATACTTAAAACATTATATCTCTTCTCTTCTTTGAATCACTATAGATATACTTATATAGTGTACAAGCTTTTCTCCTTAACTTCGTTCGCGTTTAGTTCTAATTTAGTGAGAACTAAATTCATGCTACAATTATACAAAATTTGGCGTGTAATTAAATATACTATTAGTAAATATTTATGGAAGTATTAAATATACAAATTATTCCTGTGATCATTAGAATTCGTTTTAAAAATGTAGTTATTATATATATATATTTACTATTACCATGTTATATTGCTTAGGTTTTTGTGACGTATATTGTAATATGAGATGATACACAAAACATATAATAAGTAAAGAAATTAATTTTAACCTATTTGAAAACAATGACATACAAACCGCGTGAAAAATGTCGTCTGCATACCAACACAACATTCCGATTTGAATAAGAGCTGACCCTAAAAACAGTTTGTTGCTCACCGCCATTAACGGTTCTAACAACTGAAAATCGAATAGTTATTTTATTAGAAGCTTTTAAATAAATGCATTCTAAATAATAGTCACATACTGTTATCAAACCTACGTGGCTCTAAAACCATAAAATTCACTCTAAGAGTTCCTTGTAGACTGCTAAGAAAAGGTATTTGAAAATTCATTCCCTGAAGTGACTTCATATTTGATGACAGCACAAAATTAGACCATAGAATCGTCAAATATAAACGTTCCAAATTTCATGCCTCATTAGCGCGGTCCATCGCTGTATAGATTAAAAGAGTCGGCCTGCATGACCACATGATAGAAATTAAAACTTATAAATGATTACATGTTCATACAGATTTATTTATATGTATATTAGTTGCTTCGTTTGAAGGGAACTTTTTTTTCTCGCTCCATTGACAATATATTTCTCAAAATATATAAAAAAATCCCACCAAAGATGTGTTAATTTTAATTTTTAATACTCGCTAAATGAGTTTGGAATTGTCCCATTTAATGAACACGTAAAAAAATATTTTTTTTTTATTTTCTATATCTTGGCGACATTTCACGCTATTCAATTGACCATAGGTGGAAATTGTAGAGGAATCTTTCCTTTTTAAAAGATTTCTATTCAATCTACGAACTTCGTCGCCAATAAAAAATTGTAAACTAGATTGTTGCTCAAAAATCATGGTTTTTTCTATTTTTCTTCAAATCTATCAACTTTATAGCAAATTTTTATAAAAACTTTTTTTGGCGAATTTATTTTTCTGTAAGTTCTCCGATTCAAAATCGTAGAACTTATAAATTACGAGATAAATTCAATTAATCATAAGAATACTGTATATGTAATTGTTTTATCGAGATTTTTTATACAAGTATACATTACATACTTATATTTTAAGTAAGCATTGTATATATAAATAAATAAGAATAATATTTCGGTACGCATAATAATACTACACTCATTATTTATAAAACGTACGTAATATTATATTATTATTGAAACGATACATTTATTTATACATTTATACGATTTATTTGCGAAAATTTCTGTAATTCTATGAAGAAGTAAGAAAATAAAACAAACCACTATGACAAAGGCGACGCAGCAAATATTTAAAGAGCTGAGAACAATGTTTACTAGATTCGAAAGCGAAAATGCGCCTTCTAGATCATTGCAATATCTGAAAATTAGAATATGCATAAATATTAAAGATCATATAATCATAACGAGACAAACTTATAGAAAATTATAGCGGTAAAATATACAGGGTGACCGGTTACTCGTTAGCAATATTTTTACAGGATACTCAGTACTTTTATATGCCTGTATTTTTGTAGGTGGTAGAGTCACGCTGCAGCTATTATTGGTTTCAGCACGAATGCGTCGGCTCGTCCGGGGAAGTACCACCCTCTCATAGAAAACCGACGTGAAGTAACAATGCTTGCATTATTGCGTTTCGTTAGGTCACTGAGAGCGCCGGAGGCCCACCTCCCCTTTTCTCTCCTCCCTCCCTCCCTTTCCCCCAAACACAGGCTGGTAACGCACTTTTGACTTCCCTGGTTTTGTTAGTGTCTATGGACGATGGTGATCACTTAACATCAGGTGACCCACCTGTGCGTTTGCCTGCTATGATATAAAAAAAACTTGACACTTGTTCTAAATCAATTTAAAAAATAGGTGCTTAATATTTGACCTAATTATCTAGAAAATACAAAAATTATAGTTTTTTTTTATTTCTCAAACTGACTACGCTATTGACCTAGCAAGGTCTTAACAGCTTCACCGGACTACCTAAAAATTATAGTCAATCCTCTACTTGTCTATGTTAAAGCAAAGTGTCAATCACCGTCGGGTGTAGTAAAAGGGAAGTAAAAGTGAAGCCAACCAACTAAGAAAGGATAATTTTGCGAAGTTTGAACAACAAAAGGATATTATCCGTTTTATTATCGAATGTTATAAACTCCGGGACACCGCTCGCAGGTTTTGTCACCGGTTATTCAACTTAGGTTTATTTAAATTTGTATCCATACTTTTGACAGTCTTAGAACAAACTTTAAATTAGGTTCTCTTTGTTGTTTATTAGTATTTGTTTTGATATTATTATTTTATATGTTAAATGTGACCATGAACTATCACACGGTTGAAGGTTGTCAATCTTTTAACAGCCACGGTGTTTATTAATTTTAGTTAAGCGAACAGTTGGTTTTATAGTTTTATCCACTTTTAATTACAAATATTTAAACCATATATAATTATATCATAGAAAGAATCCGCAATATTATAAAAATGTCTATTAAAAAGTTCAACAAAAAAACATTTTTTTAAATTAGTACACAAACTCATACATATGCTTTGTTGTCATTTTTTTATTATTAATATATAGAGTATGTAGTGCAGTAAGTTGTAACTGATGTCAAAATCTCGTGTACTGGTATTAAATAAACTTACGTAATAAGTCTTTGATGCAATTTGATGTTATCTACAAACTGCTTGTAGTGTTCCTCGTCAGATTTTAAGGTTGAACCGAATAATTCCAGCCTCCTTTGTAGTAAACGCAAAAGCATGGAAATGTGACAGGCCATTCCAGAAAATAATAGATCCGTGCAGACCATTATCCAAACGCAAGTTTGGCCTTAAAATTAATTCAGTGCTATGATTGAAATATTTTATATACATTTAATCAATATGAAATCTAGTACATACTTAACAAACATAACGTAACAGTAGTTTACCTAACTAATTATGCAAATGCCTTCTATTTTGGTACTTCTAATGATTGTTACGTAATTATAATATATCGTCATATCATCTTGCGTGTAAAAAGTTAAGTTTAAACAAAATTCCTCAAAATTAAGTCGTCAAACATTTTAATTCATTAAAAAATCATTGCAGATCCTCAATAAATTTTGCGAAGCACTTGTATCGGTTTATGTATGGTTAGTTCGTTTTAGTTGTTTTTAGTTTTAGCATTATAATATTATAAAATAGTCTCTTGTACCTTTTGCCAGTAATTTATAATCTAAATATATTTCCTAATGTAATGTACAAACAAAGCTGTTATTTAATTATTACCAGATGACGCCTGCGACTCTGTTTTTGTGGAAATTATTTTATTATTTTATAGGAACTATGGACATATTTTGATTAATTTAAGTCTTTTTTTATCACAATTGTCTTTGATTTTTAACCTATAGAATCCTTTACTATTTTTTATTATTACTGCTTAGCGCTTCTTTGAAAAAGCATAAACATTGCCGATAAGTAACCCTAACCTTAATAATAGTCTAATAAGTTATTTATCCGCTAGTCGTTTAAAAAAATAAGTCAGATAAACGACAATCACTTTAATTTTATTTATACGTATCAATTACAATCAACATTTAAGATCGTGTAAGAAGCAAAAGAATAATAACACTTTTCTATACAATTTAAGTATTTATTTAACAAACAATAATGTATAGAAGGAGTATTGAAAGTGGAATTAAAATATTATTTGTTTAGTTTCGATCATGCGATCGCAATTACACAAATTCGTGATAATGTTTTTTGGGAGCTTGTAAACCATATAATCAAATGTTTGAAAAAGATTAATTGCTATTTCACTTCATAGCTTAGTGTTGATCTCAATGTGATAATGGTGTATTTCGTGATGAGTGTGTTATTAAGACTTTCTCACACTCATGTCAAATGTAAATACGCTTTCGATCTTTTAAATTAGTAGGTGCTGTGGCCCGTTTGATGTATGTTTATTTATTTGTTATAGTGTTAACATTTATGCGCACATATCAACTATCTCAATGGCATACTTCAAAGATTTTGTAGGTTTTATAAATACTTAGCGTTTGTAAATATAATTAAAGATACGAACGGATAAAGGTGATATGTAATAAATTTATTATTTTACAGAAATGCGCTCCAATGTTTGATTATATAATTAATCTACTTTGGGTAGTTTGTGTATTTTTAAGCCCATTTTCGCTAATCTTGTAAAAGCAGAATATGTATATGCAAGCTTTTTTGTCACTTCATTTTCGGGGGCACGCTAAACACACAAGTACTCAAAGTAACAACGTGCACAATTTTGCACTTTCTGAAACATGGTAAGAAAGATGAAAAATTGTTTTTTTTTTTATCGCAAAGTTATAATTTTCAAAAGTTTTTGATGCTATTTGAGTACTCTATTCAAAGTAACAGATATAACGAATCAGACATCTATTTCTTAATTTACTAAGTTACTTTAATTGTTCAGGAAAGATAAATCAGATTTTGTATATTGGATAAGTATGACCTATTAAGAAAAACATTGTTTTTTTGTTAGGATTACCAAGATTGATTCTGATTCAAAATTGACTGTAATCTCTTTTTATGAACCTCATAGCAAAGCTTTGGGGGAAATCGTTTGAGGTAATTCATTTCACAATGCTAACCTACGCATCACGAAGGCATTGGAGAATTCTAGTGTACGATTTAGCTAGATTTAATGGTATTGGGACAAACAACTAAGCAGCGGCGATGAAGACATATCATATCTAATAATTCCCCAAAACACTTCCCATTATAGGTAGAATGACCACTCACCAGCAAACATCTCAAATATATAGACGGCCACATGTGCTACCGGTTTGTGTTTGTCGAAAGGATACCAAGAGGTCCATACGTATCCGATTTCAGAGTCCTCTCCTTGCCACTGGCGATACAGGTGTACCGCGATCGGTGTTATATTGTAGAACCAAACTCCGGCGATATTAACAATAAAGTACCCTGAAGCAGTCATAGAGATTACACAAAACCAATAAACAATTTGGCAGGTGGATTTGGTAATTGTGGCTTGCGATTAGCATATATCGAGTGTTTATCTAGTAATCAAATAGGCGATACCACTATGCTCGTGGTGGTAAATCTATGTCGGTAACTCTTACTTTTTATATTTTCGGGCAATCCAGTAGCAAAGGTGTAATCAAGAGGCTTATAAAGTGGGATGACAGGAACCGTTTTCGTTGGATTGTAATCTATTAATGATTGTCGATGTTTTCTATTACACTCTGCTTACCGTAAGATACAGTATCGTCACTTTGTCGGGCTTTGATAAAAAAAAAATGGTGCAGTCAGAACAGGAAAGGAGGGTTGAAGTTGCTTATGCTCTTCTATAATTCTAATGTAATTCGATGTAGCAATTTAGGTTGGTATATTTTAATTACGTAAGGAAGGATCGTTATGCGCCTTCCACGCGACTATCTCTCTTTCTTTCTGTGTGTGTACCTAAACCTCTTCTATTTTTCCCGTGGTGTAAATTGTACGTTTTAATTTATTTTATTTTCTGCCATTCCTTCAACGCAGATAATGCAATGTACATTTAATTAAAATTATATATAACATAGTGAAGTATATGATATATAAAACGTTACATAAAAGACAAATATAGTCCTCGCCAAACATTTTGTCCGCTCTGCATATAGCTGATCAGAACACAAATTTAGGTATACATACGTATTATATTACATACTTAGCATCGAGACAACTTAAGGATAAATAAATGCCAATTTTAGATTCCTATAATAATATTTAACCTTGTTTTGTATCAAAGCTTTGACGATATTGTGTGTAAGCTTGAACTTGCGGCTATATTCAAACCGGCCAAAAAGTTTGTCGCGAACTGTAACTTTAAATAAAATCTCCACAAGTTCAGTTTGAGGTATAAAACTGTTTACGCTATAAACGGACAGATGGCGCTTTCACATTTTAGTGCGTGTATCGATTTATTTTATTATTTTCACAGGACCTCAAAAGATGGCGCTGTTAAAGTTACGAACTTTTTATCTAAGTGTTTTCAAATTTTATCGACTTAAGCTCATATACAATGAAGAATTATAGTCATTTCACACCTAGCCTTTAATTTTGTTATGCTACATTATAAGAGTGAATTCAATTGGCAGCGCACGATCTTCGTTATTAGAATTTAGAATACAAAGAGAGAGAGAAAGAAAGGAGGAGGCATGAATGGAAAGAGATAGAAGAGCATAATGATTTTCCCCAACATAATAGTTTCTACCATTCATCTCCTACCGCTAGGCGCGTTAAGGAACTTTATTCCAAAAACGTAAATAGCATCGGACTTGTATTTGTATTTTTATTTCTGTGTATTTTCTTCTCGAAGCGATCACCGATTACATTATACGTACTAACATTTATGTGTGATGCTTAAAGCGTGCAAACTGTTACGCTTGATGATTTCAGCTTCATAATCAAGAGGCGGCAGCGGCCAGATTTCCACCAACTCGTTCAGGAGTTGATTGAACACGTCTTTCTTGTACCACAGTACGAATACTTTAGCGATACCTGTTAAATTAAATAATACAGATTATATGACACTTAGTTCTGTGATTGACTAAATAATATATAATTTTCTCTATTTTATAGTGGACTTTGTTCGTGACTTCGTACGTTTTAATGTACATTTGATCTATCCTTTGGAAACAGCAAATTTTTCATGCATGAAAGGTAAGTACCCTATGTCCTTTTCTGTACCCTCACAACGTGTATGCCAAATTTCATGATAAATTGCTGAGAAATTAACGCGTGAAAGTATTACAAACAAATAAATTCACTTTCGCAATTTATAATATTAATTAAGATTTGAATTTACGCTTATTAACAAATGATTGTTTAAAAGGATATATCCACTTGATCAGATAACCAGATAAGATAATAATATGTCTATTATTATATATAACTAGCGGGCCCGGCGGATGTTGTCCCGCCTTGATATTGAAAAAATCCTAAAAGTCAACCGCAGCACCATCTACCGGGTCCAATTGTGAAACTAAACCATTTTTGGATCCACTGGAACACGTACACAAAATTTTATTAAAATTGGTTCAGCGGTTTAGGAGGAGTTCGGTGATATACACACGTACAGAAGAAATTTTATTATATGTAAAGATATTACAGATATTTATAATAAGTTAATAAATATGATCATCATCATCTTCTTACTCTCATCCCAAATAAGTAGGGTCGGCACAACATGTTTCCCTTTTCCACTCTCGTCTATCAGATGTCATCTCAGTATTCACACCTTTTACACATATATGATTTTTCACACAGTCCATCCATACCTTTTTCGGCCTTCCGTTACTCCTATATCCATCCACCATCATACTCAGAACTTTTCTAGTTACATGGTTTTCATCTCTCCTCATGACATGCCCATACCATGCTAACCTATTACTTCTCAACTTCCCTGTCAATGGTACTATTTTCATACTTCCTCTGATATACTCATTCTTAATCTTATCCATTCTAGCTACACCACACACCCACCTTAACATTCGCTAATAACGTATTATTAGAGCCTCCGGTGAAGGAAAACACCGGGATGCAACCAGAGCACGACGGCACTCACTTTTTTTTATGACTGTTTGGTAAGTTAACACTGTCGAAATGAAAAACTGTTGTCAAGCACCTATCCTGGGTGTGTTTCTTTAGTTGCAATTAAGAGCCAGTCTCCTAATATTTAACGTTATTTCAAGCAACATCGTTATTTATCATCATACGAGATTATGGTCACGCGTTAAAAAACCCATAAAGTATTAAAAAAATGTAGATAAAACGTATAAAAAAAACCCACTTACACACATTTCCGTATAATGGTTAATTAAACGGTAAGGTATTACAAACCTACATATTTTGCATACTCACTGAGAGCGCCGTAGCCGAATGTATGAAAAAGTGGGACGACATCCTCAACTCGTGGCGAATTAGACAACGTGAGACCTATGTACACGATTTCACTGAACACGTGGTAGCAAATACCACATACCGACATTATGAATATTAGTTTTTGACGTACATACGCTGATGTATTTTTTGGACTTTCAAATGACAACCCAATACGGCGCATACAAAATACGCTCAGAATCAGAGACTCATCAATTTCTCTTTTTGCCTGTCCCATTGTTGATTCAGACGGTATTAATGGAGCTTTGTGTCTGAGAAACAAAATACAATTGGGTCAGAATCTAAACGCACGGAAAATAAGTAGACTGTGAAACGTTTAAATAATTTATTGTTTTATTTAAAACCAAAAGTAACGGGCGGGGTAGTATTAAAGTTTCTAAGTGTCAAATAAGTTAAAACTAACAAGTTTGATGGATTAAACACGCCTCCAACGCTTGAAGGTCTACGATAAATTATATCTGAGAAACTATTAATGTTTTCTTGGAAAATAAATAACAATATATACTATCAACGTTATCTTGATTTTTTTTTGCTGTAACACGGTGAAGTTGTAAAAGGGCCTGTTAAGGACAACAGCGTAGACAGATCGAAAGAAAAACGTTTTTTTTTAACAAATTAATGATATTTAATGGGTACAGAAGTTAAACCACCACGGTTTGTGGTATCGCGCTTAGATG
This sequence comes from Antheraea yamamai, assembly GCA_036509395.1. Lineage (NCBI taxonomy): Eukaryota > Metazoa > Arthropoda > Insecta > Lepidoptera > Saturniidae > Antheraea > Antheraea yamamai. Next base: position 9,053,187 of record AP028438.1, on the reverse strand, counting down.
GCGTATCTAAAGCTTTAGTTTCGAACACTTATGTTGCTTCCGGTGAAGGAAACATTTTGATAGAAACATATTATATTGAAACGTATCGTTTAGTGCTAGTTTGAGATTGGTTATCGCACTCAAAAATTCAAGCGTAAGTTAGATATCTATCCGGAGCTGATACGATGTGATAAGAGGCTTTATAGCTCGGCAAGTAGAAATATTACTATTAGTAAATAGTGGTATGTATATTTCATATTTAAATTAACTTAAACTTTACTCATTGTTGTGGTCTGGCACACGTAACAACAATGTAAATGTATGCTGACGGTCGAATACCGTAAGGGAAAAAATCTCATGGGTTCTATAATATGGGAAATTTTTAACATTACGGTATAATTAGCTTTTGTTAACCGTGTTAAATGTAGATGTATTTATTATATGTGTAAATATTGATGTAGGTAAACGCAAGTAGTATCAGAAGTCAGATTACTGCGCGCGCTCCACACGCACATTTATATTGATCAAAGTTTTTTTTTAATTTCCATGCGGCCGAAATCACTGATAACAGTACCAAAATGAAAGTAGAATATTTGACTAATTTTGAAAGTATATTTTCCATCCACATTCTATTTTCATTTCTAATTATTTTATTAGTGCTGGGAAATTGTAAATTATCAATAATAGCTTATCAGAATATATAAAAATTAAGTAGATTTTCCAGCATAGCGGAATCTTAACGGTATTGAAATTGTAATGCCTTCACCACAACATTACGAAGATAGATAATTTTCAAAGTCTGTACCTACAGATTTTCGATGTTTTTTATAAACATAAAGCTAATAAATTTACAAAATACTAGTTGTGCCCTCGATTCCTTCCGCGTCGCACTTAATGTAAAAAAACATCTGAATGTATTAAGTCCTTTTACTTACCAACTTTTCTCTCGTACTTAAGTCACGTCGTTATTAAAATTACAATAACTTTTGATAGAGTGAACCGATTTTAATTAATCTAATACTAAATATTACTCGAAGATATGCTTTAGGTTTACTACGCATTACTTTAACAGTGATCCATACAAACAGACATATCTAAAAATGATTCCCCCCTCCCCCCTCCCCACTCCTTACCCCTCACTCTTCCCCCTCCCCCTACACAGGCTGGCAACGCACTTGCGACTTCCCTGATATTGCTAGTGTCTATGGGCGGCGGTGATCACTTAACCGACCGACCTGTTTGTTTGCCTCCTATGAAATAGAATAAAAAAATTATTCCAAGACACCAGCAACTATTTTTTCACAAAAATCTAAAATTACAGAAGCGTTACATTTACTTTCTTATTATATATAGACTACCAGCATCCCACGACATCGTTCTGGTAAAATTGTAATATAAAACTTAATAGCGGTAGGTAAGATATAACATAGCGCCATCTAATGGAGCATTATAGTAAGTAGGCGTGCCAAACGGTGATCGGTCGAAATATGTTCAAGTTAACGATCTCTGATATAATAACATTACACAGTTAACATCATATACAGACAACATAAGATAGACAGATAAAGTGCTGTCAAATACTTCTTCATACCGGAACGTTAGAAGCGATGATGGATCAGATATTGGTATGTTCGAATACCGCGTCGATCGATGTATGCTTGAACACTAACGAATAAATCGGAACTTTCGGTAAAGGATTAAATATCGTGATAATACTACGGCACGGTAGTAGGGCTTTACTAAGTCTGTCTGGTTAGCTACCACCCTCAAGTTAAAAATCTCTTGACAAAATCTACATATGGATTCTGGTAGAAGGAGTTCAGAGCCAGTCATGTTTAGCGTGTGTACCACTTGGCACCACATCGTTATTTATCACATGAGAATGTGTTCAATCGCTAAAGATATAAAGTATAAAATGAAGTGTCCTTCATTTGTTTACTTTTTGATTTTTTGACTATAATGGCTAAACGAGGTATTCTGGTTGGAAAAAAATTCAGGAATATTTTACTATTTATTTATTAGCTAATCGACAATAGGAACATAATATGAATTGGTATAACGTACATGAAATTTGTTAAAATTATATATGTTACTAATTAAAGTGGATTACAGCATTTATATATACATACAATGCAATACAGAAGATAATAGATATATACTGGGATTATATATTTATTTTATTAATGGTTTTTATCTATTACAAGTCTTTTTAGTATCGTTTTATACGTATTGAACATATCTTTCAAATGTTATTCACGTTTAGATATTTAGAAGAAATCATGTAGAAAATGTTGCTCTACTCTCTTATTCTTAAATTATAGTAAATACATATGTAATAAAAATAAAATTTGTACCTCCGCATATCGTAGAATATATATAAAAGATAAAAGATGCTTGACCCAGACGAACGATTAGCTGTTGAGAGTAGAGCTTACAATTGAAACACTACGGTACTTCTATCATTTACTTCAATAGGATCGTGCTATTAAATCGTTTTTCAAAATAAGATACGATCACAATCAGTATCGACACAAATTTAGTGTGATTTAAGATTTTCCCGCTAGAAATCGCGGTGTTTCGGCAAATTTAGCACGCGGCCCGCAACCCGTGCCGGCTTTACAGTTCGCTACCGTTACGCGATTACAGCGTGCACGCGCTCGCGTTGGCACGGCTTACGCGGCACACTGCGCTTGTGACGCTTACGTACTCATCATTATACTCTTTTTTTACAAAACTGACTACGCTTTTGAGCTAGCAAGGTCTTAACAGCTTCCCCGGACTACTAAGGCGAGCGCTTAGGGCACTCAGCCGATTTTATTTGGGTAACTAGCTCAAGAGTGCACGGTATACCTTGGCTTGGGTAATTGCCTGATACATGCAATTCGCGACCTATCTGAGCTAACCCTACTAAACTACATATTTATACATATATGAGTTATTGAAACATATATGTGTACCAAACATACATACTTCGACAACTCTTATATGTATTTTGTGTCGGATAATTTTTCAAAACTATTTCAGTGCGATAAGGGAAATAATAAAACCTTTAAAATGAAAATTTTCATGTGTAAGTATGTATGCGTGCACCTAGGCTTGAGCCACCTGCCGAGGGGACATTATACTCGTAAACTAACGCAATATTATCAATGATATTATAACTATGTAGATACGTCATAAGCGCTTCGACAGCGCCTTCTTAAAACTTGACTAACCAGCTTATTGTTAACGGCTGCCCCGTCAATCCGCCTGTATCTAAGCAACATATAACTATTTCGTTTTCACCACCAATATTGAGAATATGCCATCTTACTTCCACATTTTATTTAACACAGTGTAGCGTTACAACTTTACGTATGTGTGCGTTATCGTGCCATTTGTTTTGTCAAAACATCATGTAGGTGACGTATCTACAGCTATTTGGTTATAACATCGTTGAATATGATTGTCAAATTTATAAATGTGGATTCATTTGAATCACTAAGGACTCTGTTAGTGTTTTTATAGTAGCTTGAAGGTAAGCATTGACCATCAAATAATGTCGGCTGATAGTAAAGGAAAAGATCGTGTGGAAACCCGAACCTAAGAAATGTTATTGTAGTATCATTGTATGAGGGAATAATATAGAACTGTGGATAACTCAGAGTTTGAAATCGACGATACGTTGTGGGCTGGCGTGGTGATTATGCTCATACCTTTCTTCGGGAAGATGCCTAAAGCCCTGCACTGAGTCTCTTGCAGACTGGTGCTGATGAAGCGTGGAGCACTCTGAAAACAATGGTGAGCAATGGGAGATCGGCAAACCGCCATCGGCAGTTCACATCGTTCTGGCTTGGAAACCTCACGGTGTCTGATTATTTCCTTGTTAATCCCAAAACATAATAAAATCTAAAAAGGAAAAGTGTGATAAGTTTATCGCCATGTATATTAATGTTCCGATTCAGTCGGTTATAAATCTGTACTACTGGTTTGATATTGGATATACACTCATCAAAAAAGTCTAAGCAACATGTACTAATTGAAATTTTAGGATGGTTCTTCACATTATAACGTTGTATTTTATTTTTAAAATAATATCTTTAGGGTTCTATGATGTAAAAAAAAAACAGCTGTTGTCTTTATAAGTTCTTTTAATAACAGAAATGAACAATATTAGAATATACTGTAGAAACTAAGTTACATAAGAAACTAAACTTTTTTCTTACAAAATGAAATTTCTAAAGAAAATGTATTTATTGTGAAAGAATAGAACAATTTAATACAAAGTATGGTCTCCTCTGCTATTCAGAACTTGTCGGCAACGATTATTCATTGAATTAATGAGACTGTTTATGTCATCTTGCGGTATTCGCTCCCAATGGAATTGTAGCAAATCCTTCAGCTGTTAGGTTGTTGTCGCTCCGTCCAAGTCCTTCAAAACACGTCTCTGGAGCATGTCCCATGCGTGCTCGATGGGGTTGAGAACTGGCGATTGTGCAGGCCAGGGCAATACCCGGATGTTCTCCGTTGCAAAGTATTCACTGGTTCGCCGAGCTGTATGTGAACGCGCATTGTCATGCATTAACCTAAAATCGTTGCCAAAGGTTTGTGCAAATGGGTAGGCATAAGGTCTGAGAATATCCTCAATGTAATTTTCAGCATTCATGTTTCCATTTACAAAAACAAGCTCAGTTCGCCTGTTCTTCATAATACCCGCCCATAACATAACTGTTGAGCCGCTGTATGGATGAACTTCCTGAACGCACCTGAGCCTTTCAGTATTTCCAGGCCGACGATACACTCGCACCCTTCTTGTATCAGGCTTAAACCCGAATCGCGACTCATCGGAAAACATAATTTTATCCTATTGTTCCTGGGTCCATGTTATGCGTTCTCTACACCATTCATATCGACGAGCGCGATTCCCGTGACGTATCGGTGGGCACCTGATTGGGCGTCGAGCTCGTAGGCCGTACTCATGCAGTCGATTTCGCACAGTATGAGGGCTTACATCAACATCACTTAAAATTTGTAGCCTCAAACTTATCTCTCGAGCGGTTAACATCGGCTGGCGTCTTGCAGTCAGTTGTATGTACCGGTCTTGCCGAGTGGTTGTACTCCTTTTACGGCATGGATGCTGTTCAGCGGGTTCTCCTGTATTATTGTAGCGCTGCCAAAGACGACAAATAACACTTCTGTGAATGTCAAAATGTCGAGATACCTGAGATTGATTACTTGCCGCTTGCAACATCCCTGCAGCTCTTTGCATTTCATCTGCCATCAAATGACGTCGCTTCATGACGTAAAGAATATCTAACAATTCAATTTTGTCGCTAACTTTATTTAAATGGTTGGTAAAATTATAAAATCAAGACTAAACGTAGCAATTAAAACGCACTTAAATTCAAACAAATTCGCAGTCATTTGAATTTTATGAAAAAACAAAACATAATCAAATTTTTTTTTACAACCAGCCAGTTTGTCGTCAATAACAAAAAAGTTTACTTACCTACGCACTTTGTTTGAGTAAATACTTAGAAATTAATTAATATAAATGGTAAAATTTGTAATATCACGCATGTTGCTTAGACTTTTTTGATGTGTGTATATACACTGATCGGGGCACTCGATAAACCTAAGCGTGTTAACAAGTGTTACAATTGCTTTAGTGGTTCATTCCAACGGTTTTCGACCACCGTGTCGCAACACATTGGTGTGTCGCAAGTACCTGTCAATTGTGTCGCGAGATTAACAAACTCTCACTTTCGTTCAGTTTGTACTACTAAAAAATTTACATGTAAGTATGGAAGAGTATCACTAATTTGTAAAGAGTGCGTCGCTGAGTCAAAAGTTTGAGAGCCGCTGGTCTAAACTATACGGATCCACATGTTTTGAACACATCGTTATTTGGCGTAAGTTCGATGGATTCCCAAAGTCAACGTATACTTTCCATAAGGCGAAAAAGCGTAGTGGAACCATGGTATGGCACTCACTGGACATTGTCATCTAAAGAAGCATTTGTACTGATGTTCGGTGGCCAGAGCACAAGAGAGTGCAGATTCTGTGACAGTGCGAATGAAACACCCAAACACCTCTTGTGTGAATGTGATCCACTAAAGCATACAGAAAACCGGATTCTGGGAGAGCACGTATTGGACGAGGTACAGATGCTCTCAATCAAAAAAATCCAGCAGTTCTTAAATGCTATAGGGCTAGGCAGGGAGCTTTAGTAATATGGGGTGATCACAATAGATCATTACTGGTCGCAGTGATACAGGACTAAGGCCTGCATAGCCCGTTTTCAGAATCGAATAAAATAGAATGGTATGTTGGTAGGGCAATTTCTAATAACCATTCGGTCAATTATTACTCTTAAGTTGAAAATCTGATGCTAAGCAACTATGGCACGTATATAGGTAATTGGATGGGAGAGTCATCCCCTCAGAATTAGTATTATCATCTTCGGCTGTAGCTTTACTTACACTCAGATGTAATTGTGGTACCAATCGTTAAACCTATTGTAATAGATTTAATTAAACTCACATTAATTGGTACAAGCCTGTTTATTTTATTACTAAGGTTGCCAGTACAATAATTACAAAATGCATAGGCATAACTCTCTCATAAAACTTTAACAGTAAGAAAATCTAGAACGAATATATACTATAACTTACATTAATATAATTAATTAAATCAAATATCATCATTCACATGACTAAACATTGATTTTTTTAATATGATTTTTAAAATTCGTTTATTTAAAATCCGTTCAATGATTAGTAAAGATAGATTCGTTCACGAATTTTGACTGGATATATTATTTTATATATAAAAAAATAGTTTTACTTGTTCATGATAAAAACAATCTTGTTTTTTTTTTTAAATATTTAACCTAAAGATATCTCTCATCATTACATAGTATAAAACAAAGTCCCCTACCGTGTCTGTCTGTCTGTCTGTTAGCGATAAACTTCAAAACTACCGAAAGGATTTTCATGCGGTTTTCACCGGTGGATAGAGTGATTAATGAGGAACGTTTTAGTATATGATTTGTCAAGGATTTTTTCATAATCAGGGTGGGACAACGTCTGCCGGGCCCGCTAGTAATATAATATATGGTGATAGTCTTAATTTTATTTAATGACTTCTATCTTACAGATATCATAATAGCTTCATAACCTACCCTAGAATAGGGATTGAAGTTTATAGACATATAGACAGATATGGACATAATTTCCTCGTCGGAATCCTCTCTACCTCCGTGAATATGGGTCGGTCGTTGGGTCGCACAAATGTTGTGCTTCATGGTGATTTGGCGGGCCACCTCTTGCGGTAGGCCGGGATCCGTAGGCATAATAGGCATAAGTCTTTCAATCCCAGGAGAATTTGTCGATCACTGGGGCTATTAGTAGCGGCTAGCTTTCTATCTATTTTTTTTGGGTTTCTAGATTCCTTGCAGATAGGCTCGGACGCTGGGTCTCCAAGGTATCTGCTGGGATTTAACACGTAACTTCATACGGGGTGATCTCCTTCTTACCACTCCTGGGTATGGGATCATTGGTGGGAGCCATTGGCTCGCTGCTGCTGTCTCCTCGATTGATCTTGGGAGCGGAACATAGGCGGTCGTCTTGGGCCTAGAGTCACCTGTCCGGGCGACGGTGCCTGCTCGGCGGTTGCATGCTTCTCGTCGGTAGACGGAGCAGTGCTTACCACTATTCGAGGGGTGAGTGCTCCCGCAGTTGATGCCGGCTCACTCTTCGGGCGCTCGCATTTGTGTGCAGGATGTGGTCCCCCGCATCTTACATAGGCGATTGGGCGATGGCATTGCGCCGGCCCTCTCTTCTCATGCCGCCCTTTGACTTTGATTTTCATCAGCAGAAGTTCATCGAGCTAGTAAATAGCTGCTTTCAAGTCAGGCGTTCTTTTAAATGCGCAATGGAAAATGCACCCTTGTCTTCCTTGTTTTCCATGGATCGCTCTGCAATAGTGCGGTTGGAATCCCTTCTCTTGAAGGTCCGCAACAATCTCGTCAGGGGGACTGTTCGGAGGTAGTCCGCAGATTGCAACTTTTAGGCTGTGTTTGGCGAGGAGTGAGTGTAGTGTAGTGAGTACGTGAACTACATCACCGTAGGGATGAATCAAACCCCCTTTCCGAATTAACGTACATTCGGCGCGCACCCCAGCTTCTCCGCCAATCGTCAAAAGTGTGTGATTCAGTCGGGAAAGCTCTCCACGACGATCGGTGGAAAGCGCTGCCGTTGTTCCGGGTTCCACATGGTGGCGGTAACTTGCGTTGGTGGTCTTGTTTGTCAAGAGCTCTCTAATTGGCCGTGTTGTAGTTCCAGCGGTGGTACTGTGATCGCGGCGTATGAAGGCTGCTCGTGGGCAGCCTCTCGCGACGTCGACGGCACATGCGCGGATGGCGTGACTGAGCGGTTATTGGTTTTATTGCGCGGCTGCGGTTTGGATCGCGCTGGTTCCGTATACGACATGGATAGGGGCTGCTCGCGTGCCACCCCCTCGCGACGCAGCAGGCGCTGGTGTGGGTGCGAGCATCTGCGCCGCTGAGTTTCCAGTAAATTTCCCGCGCGGCGTCAAGGGCGGCGTGGGTTCTTGAGTCTTCGTCCTTTTCAGGTCCGGAGACTGTATTTCAGGTGAAGATTGAGGCAGTTGCTGAGCCTCAGGAGTAGCTGTAATGTTAGTTTCTGGGTCGCTACGCTTGTGGCACAGCGCTCTAGCGATCGGCCCAACCTGGCTGTCAGGAATCTTCGGAGGCTTCAAGGATCCCTTGGCAGCACGTTCCAGCGCCACAGTATTCTTTTCGTTTACAGCCTCTTGGAGGCACAAATACAGTGCCGTCCAGCGGGTCATCCCCACCGACAGCGTCCGAGCTGAAATTAGCTCGGCGAGAGTGATTATAACACTCTCTTACACGTCTGTCGGCGTTGAAGCTCCGCTGGGTGGCCTCTGTCGCGCTTCCGCGGGCTGCCTACGAAGCGCAGGCACGATGGTGACGTACAGGCATGTTACCGGCAGGTAACAAGGCCATATCTGTACATAAAATATTTTTTGAAAACTATAATCGGAGTAGACTGTGTTATCGATATAAAGCCAAAACTAATCCTTTTATAATTTTTGTCTGTCTGTATGTTTGTCTGTCCCTGTGAGCACGTATCACTCTGAAAGTACTGAACCAATTTTGACGAAACTTGACACTGTGGTAATTATTATTACAAGGTTAGGTCTAGGATACTTTTTATCCCATAAAACGCAAGGAGTTTCCCAGGATAACGGACGAAAGACAAAAATTTGTAGTTAATGAAATTCTTAATAGATTTTGGTAAATTTTCTTTGTGCTATATATAGCAGACAGATTAGATAAAATTTTAAGCTATATTTCATCTCTCTATGATATTAAAAAAAAAACAAATAACAAAAAAAAATCGCTGGGTTCTGAACCGACGCCTTCGTTGGTCCGTATAATGTCCAGTACATTGTAACTGAGCTACTGTTACATGACGTTTAAATGCGTAATCAACCACATATGAAAAATTTGTGTAAACGAAACTGTCACATGTTGTTACATTTATTTTATTGTATATAACAAATGTTTGCTAAACAAAGGTGACAAGATTTTATCCTAAAACATAAACCTAGGTTACATTACATTGTAAAGGATGAATCTCAATTAGAGTTCTGACAGTACGTGTGTTGTTTCGGTATTTGATAAAATTAGTTTTCTAAATATTGTTGAGTCTTGAAGTACTTAGGTTCAGGTTTGTGAATCTACGATTAAAATAATCAGTTGAGGTGTTTGCAGTTACCATACTATGTTGTATTTATACTAATATTATAAAGAGAGGTAAAGTTTTGTTTTCGAGGAATGCTTGGTACTACTAATCCGATTTCAAAAACTCTTTCACTGTAAGAAAGGTACATTATCGCAAGTTCAGTATATCAGTCAAAAAGGTGGTTTATATGTCAAAAGTAAAACAAATTTGACAAGATTAAGTTTGGATGCAGATTTTACATATACTTTACAAATTCTTATAAAACAAACAACTAAATCAAAATGGAAATTTAATATAGATAAACTTTAGTTATTTACAATATGTTAGGTGATGTAGTTACAAGGGGTACTGGGAAGACATTTATGGGCAATATATGTAGGTTAGTTTTTATATTAAATAGTCCCGGTAGGTAATGCTGCGAACATGTTCTGGGATTATTTTAATAAATTTCTCACATACCAACTGGGTATATGTTTGAGTGAGTCCCTAGATATTTTGGATTCACAATAGGGAGTGCTAGATGCCGCTGAAATTGTGTTTTAGGTTTTTTTTAATATAATTCGCGTTTAA
>AP028438.1:8968261-9042368 GCA_036509395.1 Antheraea yamamai | reverse complement strand
GCCTAACACCCGCCATAGTTGGACTTATAAAAATATATATAAAAAAACAAATATACGTTATTGAACTTAGGCCCTCAGAAAGCTCTTATGAACATCAAAATTACCATCAATACGCGAAACAACCCAGTCATCAAAAAGAACCGGGAAGAAGCGCGATCTAGTTCATCATTTTTGTTGTATACTAACTGATACCTGCGATTTCTTTTGCGTTGTTGATCTTAATTTAACCATTCCTTAAAATCTTTAAAATACCAAATTATGTTTTGGGAAAACAAAGGAAAAAACAATTATGCTAAAAATTGTAGTTCCTTAAAATGTTAACAAGTTTATACTACATGGATGTATCGTGATATTTTTTTAAATAAAGTCTTACAAGTTAAAACCCGCTTGACTGATGCTTGAAATTACCGTCCAAAGAATGGGTAACATGCTTTGGGCTCTTATTTCAAAGTCTAAAACTATTACCTAAAAAGCTACTGGGCTTACTGATCCTTACGTTACATATACCGGAATCAGGAAGAGAAAAATTCACAAAACCAGCTAGGTAGTATGGACCTGACCCTGACTAGGTAGCAACCATCATGGTTGGTTACCAGGTGATAACCTGACAAAGAGACTATTTTATTTTGGGGCGTTTCAGGTTCAATAAGTGTATCATGAAAAGTTGATATTAAGCCGATACAGCGTCGATGATTGCCTGTCTGAGGTTTATACCTTGGAATTGTGTTTAGCACCAAGCCCAATGTCGTTAGCATGCTTTGCTTTTATAAAAAAAAATAGAGAATAAGAACTAAACATTGTACTGCTAACTGCATCGTTGTCTCAATGGTGTGCAGTTATTCAATCGGGATTATATGAAACAAACATGAAAAAAATTCTACATTACTTCTCTGTAAATCCATATTACGTCCTCGAATACATACCTCTTGAGTATGAGGATGTGCTACAAATTCTTTTTGCTTGTAATCAACAGCCATAAACAGTCGAGGCAGAGCGAAATGTCGCTGCTTGCGATAACCTGATGTTTGCTTTAATATTAATTCTACTTCTTCCGAAGTACGACATGAACCTGTAAATATTGAATTCTGAACTTTTTAAGTATTCGAAAGAAAAAAAAATTGGAATAGAACAAAGTTCAGAAATAAGCCGTCAAGACTATACTTGCATCCCCACAGGAGGTTAAAGTTAACGTCTGTACTATTTCTATTTCTGAATATTTGGGACTTTTATACAATTCATACATACCAGCCTCAAAGTAGTCTGATTCTGATACATGTATAATTAGTGTGAATCTATTTAACACTATGATGCAATTGTTCTGAACATACTAGCCACATTATCGGTGAATATATTCTATAATATCTTATTAAAGGTACTAACGGCTAGTCTGTTGAAACCAAAGCTAGCTATTAGGTCCCGTCTGATTTACACAAATCGGACACGCCACATCGGAACACGTCATTGACTGTCTAACGTATGTCATAAAGAGATTACCATCATAATTTCAGCGTCACCAAGCCATATAAAAGCAAAATCAGCAACACCCACATTCGTTAAGAAATGTGTAAACCATATTTATTTATTATTTATTTATTTACACATTATGCCATAAATACACAATGGCATATTAACATATGTTGCATTCAAAGATTATTAGTTAGAAATAAGGAACAAACATAGACGATATTTACTGTTGAACTGTGAAACATAATATGTTAATAAAATAATGAACTGTAGAATATAAATCCCTGATATTCAATAATATTCATTTAAATAATGATTATGCATAATGAAAAATTAGTTATAGCTGTCTTTGATTTTACATTACTCATATGTTTAAACTTATTTAATGGAATATGTCTGGACCAAACAAATTTCGTATTTAACCTTGTTAATACAGGATTTATACAAAATGAAAAATAAATTCTTATGAGTGAAAGTGTTTTTGTGTCTTCGAATTTTACTGCAGTTTTCTAGATAAACAACGGTATTCAATACATTTGTTTATACATATGTAAGACAACCGATACCCGTGACTTTGTCTGCGTTGTGTATTTATTTTAGTTATAAACTAAAAAGAAAACATAAGCACCACATCGCTTACCCCACTTCTTCACGCAAAGAAAACACACATCGTTAAACGCATAATTCCTATCTATAATCTTATTTTATTAAAACTTCGATAACTATGTAGAAAATAAAACTATCGTCATAGCTACGAGATATTTTCGATAAGAATCAAGTGTCTGAGAAGTGCAACTTAATTTATTTTTATTGAAGCTATTCCGTAGTTTTTGCGTGATGCGCGCACAACATCAGATCTTTGTTATTTTATTTATATAATAAATGATAATCAGAAGATAGTAGAAGTATATTTTTACCTATAATATCAACAGCGAACGAACTGACGTCATCGCGTAAGCTTAAATATGACGTGGCTAGATGCCTATATGTTACAGCGTTAGCCGCGAGTTCTGCTGTAAGACGGAATGCGGCCAGTATGGGATCTGGAGATACATGAACCAAGTACACAGGTGAGGATATAGCCCGGTAGAGTGACAGACGTGCGTTGCTTTCATATAAAGAATCTTTCTTTAAATGCGAACTGCTAAAAAGAAACCTTTTGAGAAATCGAATGCCAGTAGAGCTAACAATTTATAATATCATCAAAGCCTAGTTAAAATTATAAGCTATTGGCGTAAGTTTGAGACTATGATTTTAACTCGTCACTTTCCTTACCATAAATTATTGAGCGCACTTTAGTATCTATGAATTATACAGATGGATTTTTTGGTGATACTGTTGGAGCAAGTTGACCTTAACGTTGTAAAAACTTAGTACAAGTCAAAGAGTTATAATAAGTATTATAGGAAGTACAAGTTCGTCGGGCTTTTGATATATTTAAATACAATTTTTAAATATATTCATATATAGAAATCATATATGTAAAGATAGAGAGCACATTAAACAAAAAAAATCAATAGCTATTGATCGTATTCATGTCGAAATTAAAAATCTATCGAACCCACAGTCTTTTGGTAATGAAAATATAAAAAATAAAATAAAAAACTTTTCCCATATATTTTGTGCCCAACCATCGTAGCATCGATAACTATGTACATCATTACATAGTATAAAACAAAGTCCGCTACCGCGTCTGTCTGTCTGTCTGTTCGCGATAAACTCAAAAACTACTGAACGGATGTCCATGCGGTTATCACCAGTGGATAAAGCGATTCATGGGAAACGCTTTAGTATATAATTTGTCAAAGATTTTTTTTTATAATCAGGGCGGAACAACGTCTGCCTGGCCCGCTAGTAAATGATAAATTAAATAAACTGAAAGCATATTAGATAAGTATTTAAAAAAAAATCTTACAAATTACTATGCCCGTAAGTATGTACATTTAATCACAACAAACTTTACGTGTCTTTACTTTTTGTGAAATCTTCCAGAATTTGCGTAAACTTGCCCGTATATTACTTACACGTAAATTTATCTGATGATTCCCATATTAATAACCAACGAATGGTATATATTATTTGCGAATTAAATTGCATCAGTAAAACAGTACACTAAGAGATACATTGAGACAATTGACTTTCAAGTATTGATTTAATAATATTCTAACTATCCTATGCCTGGGTATTAATTATTAGATTTCTTTACAAAGTACAGTGAGACTTGCGTATAAATACTAACTTGCATTTAATACAAGAACAGCATGTGTTATGAGGAGGCACCAAAGTATGACCTCGTTTCATTAAAAGGCTGACTATTTCAAAGCGTTCCAAATAACATGCCAAATGTATGGGTGTTACGTAAGTAGGATAGAGTCTTGAATTGGCAGCTCCTGAAAATTCTAGACCTGGTGACACTTTCTTTAATGCATCCAATAGTATAACTGCAAATAATGAATGCGGTTATTAAACTAGGTTTTTATTCGAAGTTATTCTATTAAAAATTATTTTATTCTAAATTAGGCTTTGTTGTTAATTGGACGCCTCTTTGTAACTTTTAATATAACATTCCAAATCTGTTTATCAAATCTTAAGTAATATACTATGTCTTTCAAGCAAAAGTAATTAGTACTCCTAAACTGCTAGTCAATGGAACATATTAACCCTACATATTAACATTTACTTTTATAGAATTTCACTCTACTTAAATCTTAGGGTGAACTATAAATATGAAATCAAAATTAAATAACCACCTATCCATATTTGTTAAATACCTACAGCCCAAAATATAATAGTAAAACTCATATAACACAATAAATAGAGATTATTGTGTTTTATCTATTTAGTTTATTTTTAGAACGTGTTATCATTTAGTAAAAACTGTTTTGACCATCTTGAGCGATTTCTGATAGGAGAAAATCTTATGGGTTCGCATCACCGATGATCTCGACATGCTAATGAGGCATCTCCGACATGCTCGTGACTTATTGCGTTTGCATCAAACTAGCGACGCGTAGTGTAGTGGCTTATGTACATGTAGTATTGATATTTTGTATTGTATTTTGTATTGAGATGTGCAACCCATTATATTTTTGATTAATTAATAAACTGTATATAATTATTCTTCCGAGTGCCAATAGATGTGAAGACCAAACTAATGTTAATCATTTCAATTTATACATTATTAAACTTAAATAATTCAGACTCTAATTGAGACTGTGCTATCTTTTTATTTTAAATATAAAAATAGAACACAGTTATTTCATTGTTTTGAGTTTCCATTTCTGTTGACAGTCCTTATGACTGTCTCGACTATTTTTTCAATGTGGTCACTGTTACTTAGCGTTTGTAGATAAATAAAAACTTTATTGTGTAATTAATGCTTCTAATGTAAAATAAGGTTCATGTAAGTGTTGTCTCGATTGTAATTTTTTTATCGTACTTCTATATATTATACATAAAAGCGTTATAGTAGGAATCCTAGAGAATAATAAGTAATTTACCTACCAACAAAAGTTCCGTGGAAATAGATTCGACCGTTTCTCAAATTACTAAATATTAAAATTTTTATTAAGTTCCAATAAAGTACGAACAACCACATAAGTTTAAAAAAGGTTTTATTCCGAAATTACGGGAGACTTCAATCTTATTCATGTTATAAAAGTGAAAACACTTGAAATTATTTACCCAAAATATGTATACTGTTATTTTTTATGGCTTGTAGCGCGTTGTCACCGATGTCTATATTCGGACAATTTATAAGAAATTCCACCATCTTCTCAGATCTGTTCTGTACGGCTATATGTAGTGCTGACATACCCTAAATGCGGTAAAAATACGTTATCTAATATTAATCACACGTAATAAAATTTTAAGATTAACATAAGCAAGTCACCTGAAAATTTACGCAGTTAATATCCAACGTGAGGTGTTCTTTAAGATATTTATGTACAAAATCGATGTTATCTTCAAAAACAAGTGTTAAGAATTCAGCCTCTTCTGGCTGCAGTTCTGGTAAGAACACTCCGCAATTAGGCCTTCTGATTTCAGTATTGCACTTTGTATATAAACAGTTAAATGATATGTGTTAATAACAACATATGTAACGAAAACAAAAGAACAATAAAAACTATAAATTATACTTAATACATAGAATAATGCAGATGATTTTATAACAGGAGAAAAATCGATGTATTGTAATCAAATTAAAAAAATTTGGAGCCTTGAATTGCTAATGCTGCCTAAACCCATAAGAGATATATAAGAATAATAGTATTACGGAATTATATATTTTAAAAAAACATAATGAAAATTTAATAATAGTACAGTACTCGACTTTTAATTTGGCACGCTGGGAAAAAGATGGAGGTGCTCGGTTAAGTTCGGTTTTGTATAGCGTTATCTTTGTCTATCGCAGTTATTGCGCAGTGTGATATGAGAACGCTTTACAAAACCGAAGCAAGCCGGTCTTAACCTTACGTTTCACTCATCTCCCCGAAGTGCCAAATCATGTGTCGGGTATTTAAGGTTCTAAGGATAACCCACAGTGACCCTTTTTTGTCTTCTACATATTATTTAATAAATATGAGTTATCTGTAAAGTTGTTTTAACTAATATAATATAATCCTTATTGTGTATGTAACTTAAGACCGCTCTGAATAGAGATACACAGAATACAAATTTACGTATAAATACCTATTATATCATACGTATAACATCGAGGCTACTCAAGGATAAAGAAATGCCTATTTCATATTCGTATAATTTTAACTTTTTAAGCCCAAACTTACAGCTATATTTTGAGTCGCTAAATACACTGCCGAGGACTGTGCATTGGGGATTTAATGTAGATTCATAAATTACTGAGTATCTTAGGAGACATAACAAGCCGATGCGACTCCCACAGTTCGTCAGAGGGGGGTAACACCCATTCCTCTTGAGGGGTCCACCATCTTGACCCCTCAGACGTCAGTTTGGGCACCTTAGGAGAGGACAACACCTGTTGGAGGAGCAGACGTAGTGTCGATTAGACAGTCCCTGCTCCCCCGGCCAAAAGGTGTAAGAAGGTACTATGGGGTTTTAGTCCGTGCGACACAGGCACATCCATCCTCTGCTGCCCGGTAAGATGGATAATAGTTAGGGATTTCCGCATGGAGAAAAAAAAAACGGAGACAACAGATTTAAAATTACGCGCAATAAAAAGTTATTTGGGTTTAATGAAAACTATAAATGTAAAAAGTACCAAAAAATGAATCGGATATTACGTGTCTAAATTGCTTGGACACTTTGACACTACATTAGTACATTGCTCCCGTTCCAAAATTGGGCGGATTATTAATTGTGTTATAATATTGTTAGAGACGTAGTGGTCGAGTAGTTTGCCTGGTATAATATCAATCCGATGTTCGCAGGTTCGAATCCTGGCATGTACCTACGAAATTTCGGAATTCCCGTACATTTATTAATTATAATTCTATCGGGTAGCGGTGAAGGAAAGCATGTGAATTTCTCGGAGTTCGAAATCGCCAGTACGGCGTGGGCTAACGTAGTAATTATGTGGAAAAGGCTTATGGCCCAGCAGTGGGTCACTTACAGGCTGATGACGACCAAGAGTTTAATGAAAGGCTAATATTTTATAGACAGAAATCGATTATCGAAATCATGGAAGCGTAACTTCAGAACGGCTACATCTATTTGCATAATCCTGTTTTTTATGTATTTGTAATTGTAATTGTCAAAACAAGGTTTGTTTGAAAAGAAAGAGGTTCAGTTTCTATTTTATTAAATGACATGGTCGTACTGTAGATGGAGTGTTTAGTCTCAAATTCTTTATTAGTATTGTTAGAGTATGCTATAACGATGGGTTCTTTTTTTATTTCACATTACATTGCGTTTAAAATAAATGCTCCCGTTATAGAGGTCTACAGTAAATGTATGAATTTCATGATTGTACAAAATATGGGAATAGCATTCTATTGACTTACAGTATCTGAGTTATTTCGACTGTATTTATTTATTCCCATATTTATAATACTATGACATTGCTCCATCTTCATATATAATGTTGTATTTATTTCTCTTAAGTATAATATTACCACTTTTTGCATAAAAACGTTGCGATCCGTTGAAAATTCTGTTGTATTTTTTAATCATTAGCCTTATTCTACATTTGATTTTTTTGTTTTGCGATTTATTATAACTTTTACTGGTATTGCCCGTGGAGATTAATAACACAATTTAATATAATTTGCTTTTTTATTTACACTACATAACCAATAAAAGATCAGAACAAACATTGGACTTCCGATCTCAGACTACGTTTTTTTTAAGAATTATTATTGGCCACCAATCTTCCCGATTATTGCTGCCATTGTAGGTAACAATATTACAGATATCATGCGATCATTTCAATTTTCTAACAGGATGGTGGTCTCCTGCTTAGTACTTCCCAGAGAGTTCTTATAGTACCTGAGAATTCATATTCTGTGGTATTATTTTTCCATCCACTTCACTTGTGCACAATAACCGAACTATGTTACGTAAAGTGCCACCAATGTTACAAAATATAAAGCCAAATAACACGACATTAAGAATAAAATATAAAAGTCACTACTTGACAGAAGCTAGAGTTCTTGTCATATTTCTATATATGTCCATGAGAATTGCTGATGGTACAGAACGGTTCGAACTGAATGGCTGTCAGGTGTAATACCATAACAGTGGTAATACGTAAGCATTTTGCATTCCCGGATCAGCTAATGTTCTTCTATATCCAGAACAGTACTATTATTTTGCTATTCTACCATAAAAATATATTTAAAACCAGACGAAATCAGTAAGCCAATTCTAAGTTATGGCTTAAAATGTACAATAACTTAAAGTATTTAAAACCATCTTATTCAAGATATGTGTGTAAATGATATATGTGGTAGAGCCATGCTGAAGCTATTACTGGTTTCAACATGACTGGGTCGGCTCGTCCGGGGTAGTACCACCCTCTCACAGAAAACTGACGTGAAGTAATAGTGCTTGCATTGTTGCGTTTCGTGCGGTAAGTGAGAGCGCTGGAGGCCCACCTGCCTTTCCCCCCTCCGCGTCTCCGCCCCTATTACCCCCCCCCCCCCCCCTCACACAGGCTGGCAACGCACTTGCGACTCCCCTGGTGTTGCAAGTGTCTATGATGGATGGTGGTGATCACTTAACACAGTGACCCACTTGTTCGTTTGCCTCTTATGATATAAAAAAAGAGGGATACTTGTTGCCTATTGCTACATTTAAATATTATTTATTTGGTTTATTAAGTTACCTGTTTAGACGTAAGATCCATAATAAATACAGTACTTCAATGGCTATTCTGTGGTTTATCTTAGCGTTAAAGTTTAAGGGTCATTCACTTTTTCTATAATTACAAATATGCAAATTTGTACGTCAAAGATGTGACAGCTATATGTTTTTATAAATTTTATGTATTTTTTATGCAAGAAGTTGGAAATACCGGTATTATTTCGAGACAAGCGAAATTTAGTGAAAAGTAAAAACAAGGTTAGAGAAATTTATTGCATTTATAAAAACAAATAGTTACATATATACTTATGATTGTTGTATAATCTACTCCAGTAGATCAATATTTAGATAACCTATCGTACATACAACATTATATAGGCCAATATGTTCTTAAAGCATCCTTAATATAAATAATAAATACCTAGCGACCTGGGCGACCAATCAGCGCTTGTCAATTTTTGTAGGTATAATTAGAGAGATGACATAACATATATCATCATTACATAGTACAAAACAAAGTCCCCTAACGCGTCTGTCTGTCTGTCTGTTCGCGATAAACTCAAAAACTACTGAACGGATTTTCATGCGGTTTTCACCTGTGGATAAACTGATTAATGAGGAAGGTTTTGGTATATAATTTGTCAAGGATTTTTTTATAATCAGGGCGGGACAACGTCTGCCGAATCCGCTAGTTTTAGATAAACATGAAAAATAAAATATTACCTAAATACATAATGTAATGCAAGTCATTAGAATCGTTTCCGGGAAACCAAAACATATGTAATGCAAAAAGTGCTCACTTAAGAGTATTAAATAGGTTAACTAAGATACTGAATATAATGTTTAAAAAGGCAAATAATTAAATTCTAGACTATTTCCAAGCACATTTTAGAAGTTAGTATTATACTACAGGGGAGTTGCGAAGTTAAGTAGTGTAAAGAAGTTAAGTACATAATCTATTATTTAAAAGTATGTATTTTAAAGCCTCTAGGTCGGGTTAAGTAACTTTATTTCTACGTGAAATAAAAACTAATTATACGATATAATAGTTATTCGAAGTAACTAATTAAGTTTCACTATACATTGTATACAAAAGAGTAAAATATGAATAGGACCGTGTTAGAATCTGGAAAAGAAAATATTGTTAGTTTGTTGGTTTTTTTAGAGAAAGTACTAATAACTACTAAATACTAGTTACAATAGGGAAGAAGGCGTTGTAATGGATTACTTCTGTGGCATTATTTTTTAAAACATGAGCATACGATTTCCTTCCTTTTGAAAAACAACACATTATTTAGATCGGTTTATTTATTATTGGGATTTTAATGGAACAACTAGGTGATACCCGCGACTTCGGTTGCGTTGTTTATTAGTTTACCATTATACTTTATGTCCGGGGGAAAAAAACGAACATAAGAAAATAGGAAGCAAAAATATACCGTGCTTATTAAATTTTGTAAACGTTATTCGTTTGCTTCTCCATTTCTGCGCATGCGCATCACACCGTTTGCTCCACTTCTCCACGGCAACAAAACACACGTCGTTATGTGCATAGTGTTTATGAAAATCATAGTTTCTTAATACTTTAATAAATCTGTATTAAATGATGATATCGTGATTATTTTTATAAGGGGCAAGTATTTGTGAAGTAAAACTAAAAAAAAAGATGATCGAAATCTCTCTAGTAAGACGTTTTTGGATTATGCGTACACAGCGACATACGTCTATCATTTTATTTATGTAGAAGAATGTATTAAGAATAAAATTCTATTATTAAGTATATATCCAAAATTAACACTTACAGCAGTATATGTAATTAGAGAAATATTTGTAAACTTCATTGCCGTAAACGCAATAGGCTTTTGTGCTCTGCAAATAAAATATTTGATGATTTCAGTGAGCTTATGATGGACCGTGCAATTTTTTTTTTAGTGGTCGGAACTATTTTAAGTAATAACAATATTCTATTAGAGAGTTAATGTAATTATATTGTTGTGGGAGACAGCAGCTGAGGTAGACACCATATTTTTATTACAAAAACGGGCAGTTCGAGCAATTTACAATATGGGTCCTCGCGAATCCTTAAAAACCAAGTTCCAGGAATTCGGTATCTTAACCCTACTCTCCCAATACATTCTTGATAATTTAATGTATGTCCGTAAGAACCTTGAAAAGCTGGATTTCGTAAAAAAAACCGGCATAATCTAAATACTAGAAACTGTGATAAACTGGTTATCCCATCTTTTAGACTTAGTAAAACCAGTAACAGTTTTTTGGGAAATAGTATTAGGTTTTACAACAAAGTCCCAAAGGATATTACCGATTTCCCGGATTGTGAGTTTAAACACCATGTCAAGCGGGTTTTAGTGTCAAAAGGCTATTATACAGTGGATCAATATGTGAACAATGGTGATGTCTGAAGTTGACTCATCTCTGTGCATCCATTAAAAACGTTTGTGACATGTTCCTAATGTATTCTCAATATTATATATATTTGTTAAAAAGATAAACCAGATCGAGTTTCTTGCCGGTTCTTCTCGATGACTAGGTTGTTTTCAAAACAGGTGGTAGTTTTGAAGTTCATAAGAGCATTCTTAAGACCTAAATTGAATAAAATATTTTTGATTTTGATTTACCACGGCTTCACTCGCTTTAATATAGCTTTAATCTATGTCTCGGGAACAGTACATTTTTTCTGGACGAAGGGTACCCCATGTTCTTTTTGGAACCCTTAAAAATATATATGCAAAATTTAATGATAATAGCTTGGGTAATTAAGGCCTAAAATTGTATCAAACAAACAAACTTATTTTCGCATTCGTAATCTTAGTTAGAATATAAAAGAAAATATTTCTGTTCGACGCAATTATTTTGAGTAAACTGAATTTAAATAAAATGAATAATATGCTAATAATACTATAATGATATGATGCTTAGTAAAAACATATTTAGTAAAATGTGACATACCTTCGTATCAAAAAAAGCAATGCTCGACGGCATTTAGGACTAGTGGAATACCAGCCACTGCTGTAAGCTGCCACGGCTACATCTGCGTTCTGCAACATATTGTTTAAAAAAGTTGATAGCATGTAAAGTTATTATTAAAAGGGAAACATATTTCCTAGTATTCCTTGGATACACCGTGCGGATGACGGATCCATCCCATTGCAGTGAGAGAAACTCCGAGCAAATCCCGAGATTTGTGACCCTGGTATAGGTTTAAGAATCCCTTTCCGATGTTCTATCAATATTCACCATCACTACTAGTGTTCCTCTCCCTGCCCAGCCAAATCTTGTATGAACGAGCAGCTTTAGACACTCGTTTTAATATAGAACTTTCTGCAGTTCCGAACAGGCAACGTCATTCAGCAGGTTATAGAAAGATTTTGATGGTTACCTCTCGATCCCGCTTCCACGGCATACAGATTAACTACATAACCGTTTTCTGTCAATTCATTTACGAGATCATATAATACTAGCGAGCCCGGCAGACGTTGTCTCGCCCTGAGTATAAACAAACTCTTGAATAATTGTATATACGAAAAACTTCCCCGTGAATCATTTTGTCTACTGGTGAAAACCGCATGAAAATCCGTTCAGTAGTTTTTGAGTTTATCGCGAACAGACAGACAGACAAACGTAGCAGACGACTTTGTTTTATACTATGTAATGATTTGTTATAATAACAAAAACACTTGTTTGTAAAAATATTGAAACTTTTATAACTTTACTAATGTTATTTAGTGCCAATACTTAAAACATTATTTCTATTAATTTAGCGAGAATGAAATTCATGACACAATTATAGAAAATTTGGCGTGTAATTAAATATACTATTAGTAAATATTTATGGAAGTATTAAATATATACAAATTGTTCCTGTGATCATTAGAATTCGTTTTAAAAATGTAATTATTATTATATATATATTTACTATTACCATGTTATATTGCTTAGGTTTTTGTGACGTATATTGTAATATGAGATGATATACAAAACATATAATAAGTAAAGAAATTAATTTTAACCTATTTGAAAACAATGACATACAAACCGCGTGAAAAATGTCGTCTGCATACCAACACAACATTCCGATTTGAATAAGAGCTGACCCTAAAAACAGTTTGTTGCTCACCGCCATTAACGGTTCTAACAACTGAAAATCAAATAGTTATTTTATTAGAAGCTTTTAAATAAATGCATTCTAAATAATAGTCACATACTGTTATCAAACCTACGTGGCTCTAAAACCATAAAATTCACTCTAAGATTTCCTTGGAGACTGCTAAGAAAAGGTATTTGAAAATTCATTCCCTGAAGTGGCTTCATATTTGATGACAGCACAAAATTAGACCATAGAATCGTCAAATATAAACATTCCAAATTTCATGCCTCATCAGCGCGGTCCATCGCTGTATAGATTAAAAGAGTCGGCCTATGTGACCACATGATAGAAATTAAAACTTATAAATAATTACATGTTCATATAGATTTATTTATATGTATATTAGGTGCTTCGTTTGAAGGGAATTTTTTTTCTCGCTCCATTGACAATATATTTCTCAAAATATATAAAAAAATCCCACCAAAGATGTGCTAATTTTAATTTTTAATACTCGCTAAATGAATTTGGAATTGTCCCATTTAATGAACACGTAAAAAAATTTTTTTTTTAATTTTCTATATCTTGACGGCATTTCACGCTATTCAATTGACCATAGGCGAAAATTGTAGAGGAATCTTTCCTTTTTAAAAGATTTCTATTCAATCTACGAACTTCGTCGCCAATAAAAAATTGTAAACTAGATTGTTGCTCAAAAATCATGGTTTTTTCTATTTTTCTTCAAATCTATCAACTTTATAGCAAATTTTTATAAAAACTTTTTTTGGCGAATTTATTTTTCTGTAAGTTCTCCGATTCAAAATCGTAGAACTTATAAATTACGAGATAAATTCAATTAATCATAAGAATACTGTATATGTAATTGTTTTATCGAGATTTTTTATATAAGTATACATTACATACTTATATTTTAAGTAAGCATTGTATATATAAATAAATAAGAATAATATTTCGGTACGCATAATAATACTACACTCATTATTTATAAAACGTACGTAATATTACATTATTATTGAAACGATACATTTATTTATAGATTTATACGATTTATTTGCGAAAATTTCTGTAATTCTATGAAGAAGTAAGAAAATAAAACAAACCATTATGACAAAGGCGACGCAGCAAATATTTAAAGAGCTGAGAACAATGTTTACTAGATTCGAAAGCGAAAATGCGCCTTCTAGATCATTGCAATATCTGAAAATTAGAATATGCATAAATATTAAAGATCATATAATCATAACGAGACAAACTTATAGAAAATTATAGCGGTAAAATGTACAGGGTGACTGGTTACTCGTTAGCAATATTTTTACAGGATACTCAGTACTTTTATATGCCTGTATTTTTGTAGGTGGTAGAGTCACCCTGCAGCTATTATTGGTTTCAGCACGAATGCGTCGGCTTGTCCGGGGAAGTACCACCCTCTCATAGAAAACCGACGTGAAGTAACAATGCTTGCATTATTGCGTTTCGTTAGGTCAGTGAGAGCGCCGGAGGCCCACCTCCCCTCTTCTCTCCTACCTTCCTCCCTTTCCCCCAAACACAGGCTGGTAACGCACTTTCGACTGCCCTGGTTTTGTTAGTGTCTATGGACGGTGGTGATCACTTAACATCAGGTGACCCACCTGTGCGTTTGCCTGCTATGATATAAAAAAAAACTTGATACTTGTTCTAAATCAATAAAAAAAATAGGTGCTTAATATTTGACCTAATTATCTAGAAAATACAAAAATTATAGTTTTTTTTTTATTTCTCAAACTGACTACGCTATTGACCTAGCAAGGTCTTAACATTTTCACCGGACTACCTAAAAATTATAGTCAATCCTCTACTCGTCTATGTTAAAGCAAAGTGTCAATCACCGTCGGGTGTAGTAAAAGGGAAGTAAAAGTGAAGCCAACCAACTAACAAAGGATAATTTTGCGAAGTTTGAACAACAAAAGGGTATTGTCCGTTTTGTTATCGAAGGTTATAAAATCCGGGACACCGCTCGCAGGTTTTGTCACCGGTTATTCAACTTAGGTTTATTTAAATTTGTATCCATACTTTTGAGAGTCCTAGAACAAACTTTAAATTAGGTTCTCTTTGTTGTTTATTAGTATTTGTTTTGATATTATTATTTTATATGTTAAATGTGACCATGAACTATCACACGGTTGAAGGTTGTCAATCTTTTAACAGCCACGGTTTTAGTTAAGCGAACAGTTGGTTTTATAGTTTTATCCACTTTTAATTACAAATATCTGAACCATATATAATTATATCATAGAAAGAATCCGCAATATTATAAAAATGTCTATTAAAAAGTTCAACAAAAAAACATTTTTTTAAATTAGTACACAAACTCATACATAAGCTTTGTTGTCATTCTTTTATTATTGATATATAGAGTATGTAGTGCAGTAAGTTGTAACTGATGTCAAAATCTCGTGTACTGGCATTAAATAAACTTACGTAATAAGTCTTTGATGCAACTTGATGTTATCTACAAGCTGCTTGTAGTATTCCTCGTCAGATTTTAAGGTTGAACCGAATGATTCCAGCCTCCTTTGTAGTAAACGCAAAAGCATGGAAATGTGACAGGCCATTCCAGAAAATAATAGATCCGTGCAGACCATTATCCAAACGCAAGTTTGGCCTTAAAATTAATTCAGTGCTATGATTTAAATATTTTATATACATTTAATCAATATGAAATCTAGTACATACTTAACAAACATAACGTAACAGTAGTTTACCTAACTAATTATGCAAATGCCTTCTATTTTGGTACTTCTAATGATTGTTACGTAATTATAATATATCGTCATATCATCTTGCGTGTAAAAAGTTAAGTTTAAACAAAATTCCTCAAAATTAAGTCGTCAAACATTTTAATTCATTAAAAAATCATTGCAGATCCTCAATAAATTTTGCGAAGCACCCGTATCGGTTTATGTATGGTTAGTTCGTTTTAGTTGTTTTTAGTTTTAGCATTATAATATTATAAAATAGTCTCTTGTAAAGATACCTCTTGCCAGTAATTTATAATCTAAATATATTTCCTAATGTAATGTACTAGCAAAGCTGTTATTTAATTATTACCAGATGACGCCTGCGGCTCTGTTTTTGTGGAAATTATTTTATTGTTTTATAGGAACTATGGACATATTTTGATTAATTTAAGTCTTTTTTTATCACAATTGTCTTTGATTTTTAACCTATAGAATCCTTTACTATTTTTTATTATTACTGCTTAGCGCTTCTTTGAAAAAGCATAAACATTGCCAATAACTAACCCTAACCTTAATAATAGTCTAATAAATTATTTATCCGCTAGTCGTTTCAAAAAATAAGTCAGATAACGACAATCACTTTAATTTTATTTATACGTATCAATTACAATCAACATTTAAGATCGTGTAAGAAGCAAAAGAATAATAACACTTTTCTATACAATTTAAGTATTTATTTAACAAACAATAATGTATAGAAGGAGTATTGAAAGTGGAATTAAAATATTATTTGTTTAGTTTCGATCATGCGATCGCAATTACACAAATTCGTGATAATGTTTTTTGGGAGCTTGTAAACCATATAATCAAATGTTTGAAAAAGATTAATTGCTATTTCACTTCATAGCTTAGTGTTGATCTCAATGTGATAATGGTGTATTTCGTGATGAGTGTGTTATTAAGACTTTCTCACACTCATGTCAAATGTAAATACGCTTTCGATCTTTTAAATTAGTAGGTGCTGTGGCCCGTTTGATGTATGTTTATTTATTTGTTATAGTGTTAACATTTATGCGCACATATCAACTATCTCAATGGCATACTTCAAAGATTTTGTAGGTTTTATAAATACTTAGCGTTTATAAATATAATTAAAGATACGAACGGATAAAGGTGATATGTAATAAATTTATTATTTTACAGAACTGCGCTCCAATTTTTGATTATATAATTAATGTACTTTGGGTAGTTTGTGTATTTTTAAGCCCATTTTCGCTAATCTTGTAAAAGCAGAATATGTATATGCAAGCTTTTTTGTCACTTCATTTTCGGGGGCACGCTAAACACACAAGTACTCAAAGTAACAACGTGCACAATTTTGCACTTTCTGAAACATGGTAAGAAAAGATGAAAAATTGTTTTTTTTTTTATCGCAAAGTTATAATTTTTAAAAGTTTTTGATGCTATTTGAGTACTCTATTCAAAGTAACAGATATAACGAATCAGACATCTATTTCTTAATTTACTAAGTTACTTTAATTGTTCAGGAAAGATAAATCAGATTTTGTATATTGGATAAGTTTTACCTATTAAGAAAAACATTGTTTTCTTGTTAGGATTACCAAGATTGATTCTGATTCAAAATTGACTGTATTTCAATCTCTTTTTATGAACCTCATAGCAAAGCTTTGGGGGAAATCGTTTGAGGTAATTCATTTCACAATGCTAACCTACGCATCACGAAGGCATTGGAGAATTCTAGTGTACGATTTAGCTAGATTTTATGGTATTGGGACAAACAACTAAGCAGCGGCGATGAAGACATATCATATCTAATAATTCCCCAAAACACTTCCCATTATAGGTAGAATGACCACTCACCAGCAAACATCTCAAATATATAGACGGCCACATGTGCTACCGGTTTGTGTTTGTCGAAAGGATACCAAGAGGTCCATACGTATCCGATTTCAGAGTCCTCTCCTTGCCACTGGCGATACAGGTGTACCGCGATCGGTGTTAAATTGTAGAACCAAACTCCGGCGATATTAACAATAAAGTACCCTGAAGCAGTCATAGAGATTACACAAAACCAATAAACAATTTGGCAGGTGGATTTGGTAATTGTGGCTTGCGATTAGCATATATCGAGTGTTTATCTAGTAATCAAATAGGCGATACCACTATGCTCGTGGTGGTAAATCTATGACGGTAACTCTTACTTTTTATATTTTCGGGCAATCCAGTAGCAAAGGTGTAATCAAGAGGCTTATAAAGTGGGATGACAGGAACCGTTTTCGTTGGATTGTAATCTATTAATGATTGTCGATGTTTTCTATTACACTCTGCTTACCGTAAGATACAGTATCGTCACTTTGTCGGGCTTTGATAAAAAAAAAATGGTGCAGTCAGAACAGGAAAGGAGGGTTGAAGTTGCTTATGCTCTTCTATAATTCTAATGTAATTCGATGTAGCAATTTAGATTGGTATATTTTAATTATGTAAGGAAGGATCGTTATGCGCCTTCCACGCGACTATCTCTCTTTCTTTCTGTGTGTGTACCTAAACCTCTTCTATTTTTCCCGTGGTGTAAATTGTACGTTTTAATTTATTTTATTTTCTGCCATTCCTTCAACGCAGATAATGCAATGTACATTTAATTAAAATTATATATAACATAGTGAAGTATATGATATATAAAACGTTACATAAAAGACAAATATAGTCCTCGCCAAACATTTTGTCCGCTCTGCATATAGCTGATCAGAACACAAATTTAGGTATACATACGTATTATATTACATACTTAGCATCGAGACAACTTAAGGATAAATAAATGCCAATTTTAGATTCCTATAATAATATTTAACCTTGTTTTGCATCAAAGCTTTGACGATATTGTGTGTAAGCTTGAACTTGCGGCTATATTCAAACCGGCCAAAAAGTTTGTCGCGAACTGTAACTTTAAATAAAATCTCCACAAGTTCAGTTTGAGGTATACAACTGTTTACGCTATAAACGGACAGATGGCGCTGTCACATTTTAGTGCGTGTATCGATTTATTTTATTATTTTCACAGGACCTCAAAAGATGGCGCTGTTAAAGTTACGAACTTTTTATCTAAGTGTTTTCAAATTTTATCGACTTAGGCTCATATACAATGAAGAATTATAGTCATTTCACACCTAGCCTTTAATTTTGTTATGCTACATTATAAGAGTGAATTCAATTGGCAGCGCACGATCTTCGTTATTAGAATTTAGAATACAGAGAGAGAGAGAAAGAAAGGAGGAGGCATGAATGGAAAGAGATAGAAGAGCATAATGATTTTCCCCAACATAATAGTTTCTACCATTCAACTCCTACCGCTAGGCGCGTTAAGGAACTTTATTCCAAAAACGTAAATAGCATCGGACTTGTATTTGTATTTTTATTTCTGTGTATTTTCTTCTCGAAGCGATCACCGACTACATTATACGTACTAACATTTATGTGTGATGCTTAAAGCGTGCAAACTGTTACGCTTGATGATTTGAGCTTCATAATCAAGAGGCGGCAGCGGCCAGATTTCCACCAACTCGTTCAGGAGTTGATTGAACACGTCTTTCTTGTACCACAGTACGAATACTTTAGCGATACCTGTTAAATTAAATAATACAGATTATATGACACTTAGTTCTGTGATTGACTAAATAATATATAATTTTCTCTATTTTATAGTGGACTTTGTTCGTGACTTCGTACGTTTTAATGTACATTTGATCTATCCTTTGGAAACAGCAAATTTTTCATGCATGAAAGGTAAGTACCCTATGTCCTTTTCTGTACCCTCACAACGTGTATGCCAAATTTCATGATAAATTGCTGAGAAATTAACGCGTGAAAGTATTACAAACAAATAAATTCACTTTCGCAATTTATAATATTAATTAAGATTTGAATTTACGCTTATTAACAAATGATTGTTTAAAAGGATATATCCACTTGATCAGATAACCAGATAAGATAATAATATGTCTATTATTATATATAACTAGCGGGCCCGGCGGATGTTGTCCCGCCTTGATATTGAAAAAATCCTAAAAGTCAACCGCAGCACCATCTACCGGGTCCAATTGTGAAACTAAACCATTTTTGGATCCACTGGAACACGTACACAAAATTTTATTAAAATTGGTTCAGCGGTTTAGGAGGAGTTCGGTGATATACACACGTACAGAAGAAATTTTATTATATGTAAAGATATTACAGATATTTATAATAAGTTAATAAATATGATCATCATCATCTTCTTACTCTCATCCCAAATAAGTAGGGTCGGCACAACATGTTTCCCTTTTCCACTCTCGTCTATCAGATGTCATCTCAGTATTCACACCTTTTACACATATATGATTTTTCACACAGTCCATCCATACCTTTTTCGGCCTTCCGTTACTCCTATATCCATCCACCATCATACTCAGAACTTTTCTAGTTACATGGTTTTCATCTCTCCTCATGACATGCCCATACCATGCTAACCTATTACTTCTCAACTTCCCTGTCAATGGTACTATTTTCATACTTCCTCTGATATACTCATTCTTAATCTTATCCATTCTAGCTACACCACACACCCACCTTAACATTCGCTAATAACGTATTATTAGAGCCTCCGGTGAAGGAAAACACCGGGATGCAACCAGAGCACGACGGCACTCACTTTTTTTTATGACTGTTTGGTAAGTTAACACTGTCGAAATGAAAAACTGTTGTCAAGCACCTATCCTGGGTGTGTTTCTTTAGTTGCAATTAAGAGCCAGTCTCCTAATATTTAACGTTATTTCAAGCAACATCGTTATTTATCATCATACGAGATTATGGTCACGCGTTAAAAAACCCATAAAGTATTAAAAAAATGTAGATAAAACGTATAAAAAAAACCCACTTACACACATTTCCGTATAATGGTTAATTAAACGGTAAGGTATTACAAACCTACATATTTTGCATACTCACTGAGAGCGCCGTAGCCGAATGTATGAAAAAGTGGGACGACATCCTCAACTCGTGGCGAATTAGACAACGTGAGACCTATGTACACGATTTCACTGAACACGTGGTAGCAAATACCACATACCGACATTATGAATATTAGTTTTTGACGTACATACGCTGATGTATTTTTTGGACTTTCAAATGACAACCCAATACGGCGCATACAAAATACGCTCAGAATCAGAGACTCATCAATTTCTCTTTTTGCCTGTCCCATTGTTGATTCAGACGGTATTAATGGAGCTTTGTGTCTGAGAAACAAAATACAATTGGGTCAGAATCTAAACGCACGGAAAATAAGTAGACTGTGAAACGTTTAAATAATTTATTGTTTTATTTAAAACCAAAAGTAACGGGCGGGGTAGTATTAAAGTTTCTAAGTGTCAAATAAGTTAAAACTAACAAGTTTGATGGATTAAACACGCCTCCAACGCTTGAAGGTCTACGATAAATTATATCTGAGAAACTATTAATGTTTTCTTGGAAAATAAATAACAATATATACTATCAACGTTATCTTGATTTTTTTTTGCTGTAACACGGTGAAGTTGTAAAAGGGCCTGTTAAGGACAACAGCGTAGACAGATCGAAAGAAAAACGTTTTTTTTTAACAAATTAATGATATTTAATGGGTACAGAAGTTAAACCACCACGGTTTGTGGTATCGCGCTTAGATGGCGTATCTAAAGCTTTAGTTTCGAACACTTATGTTGCTTCCGGTGAAGGAAACATTTTGATAGAAACATATTATATTGAAACGTATCGTTTAGTGCTAGTTTGAGATTGGTTATCGCACTCAAAAATTCAAGCGTAAGTTAGATATCTATCCGGAGCTGATACGATGTGATAAGAGGCTTTATAGCTCGGCAAGTAGAAATATTACTATTAGTAAATAGTGGTATGTATATTTCATATTTAAATTAACTTAAACTTTACTCATTGTTGTGGTCTGGCACACGTAACAACAATGTAAATGTATGCTGACGGTCGAATACCGTAAGGGAAAAAATCTCATGGGTTCTATAATATGGGAAATTTTTAACATTACGGTATAATTAGCTTTTGTTAACCGTGTTAAATGTAGATGTATTTATTATATGTGTAAATATTGATGTAGGTAAACGCAAGTAGTATCAGAAGTCAGATTACTGCGCGCGCTCCACACGCACATTTATATTGATCAAAGTTTTTTTTTAATTTCCATGCGGCCGAAATCACTGATAACAGTACCAAAATGAAAGTAGAATATTTGACTAATTTTGAAAGTATATTTTCCATCCACATTCTATTTTCATTTCTAATTATTTTATTAGTGCTGGGAAATTGTAAATTATCAATAATAGCTTATCAGAATATATAAAAATTAAGTAGATTTTCCAGCATAGCGGAATCTTAACGGTATTGAAATTGTAATGCCTTCACCACAACATTACGAAGATAGATAATTTTCAAAGTCTGTACCTACAGATTTTCGATGTTTTTTATAAACATAAAGCTAATAAATTTACAAAATACTAGTTGTGCCCTCGATTCCTTCCGCGTCGCACTTAATGTAAAAAAACATCTGAATGTATTAAGTCCTTTTACTTACCAACTTTTCTCTCGTACTTAAGTCACGTCGTTATTAAAATTACAATAACTTTTGATAGAGTGAACCGATTTTAATTAATCTAATACTAAATATTACTCGAAGATATGCTTTAGGTTTACTACGCATTACTTTAACAGTGATCCATACAAACAGACATATCTAAAAATGATTCCCCCCTCCCCCCTCCCCACTCCTTACCCCTCACTCTTCCCCCTCCCCCTACACAGGCTGGCAACGCACTTGCGACTTCCCTGATATTGCTAGTGTCTATGGGCGGCGGTGATCACTTAACCGACCGACCTGTTTGTTTGCCTCCTATGAAATAGAATAAAAAAATTATTCCAAGACACCTGCAACTATTTTTTCACAAAAATCTAAAATTACAGAAGCGTTACATTTACTTTCTTATTATATATAGACTACCAGCATCCCACGACATCGTTCTGGTAAAATTGTAATATAAAACTTAATAGCGGTAGGTAAGATATAACATAGCGCCATCTAATGGAGCATTATAGTAAGTAGGCGTGCCAAACGGTGATCGGTCGAAATATGTTCAAGTTAACGATCTCTGATATAATAACATTACACAGTTAACATCATATACAGACAACATAAGATAGACAGATAAAGTGCTGTCAAATACTTCTTCATACCGGAACGTTAGAAGCGATGATGGATCAGATATTGGTATGTTCGAATACCGCGTCGATCGATGTATGCTTGAACACTAACGAATAAATCGGAACTTTCGGTAAAGGATTAAATATCGTGATAATACTACGGCACGGTAGTAGGGCTTTACTAAGTCTGTCTGGTTAGCTACCACCCTCAAGTTAAAAATCTCTTGACAAAATCTACATATGGATTCTGGTAGAAGGAGTTCAGAGCCAGTCATGTTTAGCGTGTGTACCACTTGGCACCACATCGTTATTTATCACATGAGAATGTGTTCAATCGCTAAAGATATAAAGTATAAAATGAAGTGTCCTTCATTTGTTTACTTTTTGATTTTTTGACTATAATGGCTAAACGAGGTATTCTGGTTGGAAAAAAATTCAGGAATATTTTACTATTTATTTATTAGCTAATCGACAATAGGAACATAATATGAATTGGTATAACGTACATGAAATTTGTTAAAATTATATATGTTACTAATTAAAGTGGATTACAGCATTTATATATACATACAATGCAATACAGAAGATAATAGATATATACTGGGATTATATATTTATTTTATTAATGGTTTTTATCTATTACAAGTCTTTTTAGTATCGTTTTATACGTATTGAACATATCTTTCAAATGTTATTCACGTTTAGATATTTAGAAGAAATCATGTAGAAAATGTTGCTCTACTCTCTTATTCTTAAATTATAGTAAATACATATGTAATAAAAATAAAATTTGTACCTCCGCATATCGTAGAATATATATAAAAGATAAAAGATGCTTGACCCAGACGAACGATTAGCTGTTGAGAGTAGAGCTTACAATTGAAACACTACGGTACTTCTATCATTTACTTCAATAGGATCGTGCTATTAAATCGTTTTTCAAAATAAGATACGATCACAATCAGTATCGACACAAATTTAGTGTGATTTAAGATTTTCCCGCTAGAAATCGCGGTGTTTCGGCAAATTTAGCACGCGGCCCGCAACCCGTGCCGGCTTTACAGTTCGCTACCGTTACGCGATTACAGCGTGCACGCGCTCGCGTTGGCACGGCTTACGCGGCACACTGCGCTTGTGACGCTTACGTACTCATCATTATACTCTTTTTTTACAAAACTGACTACGCTTTTGAGCTAGCAAGGTCTTAACAGCTTCCCCGGACTACTAAGGCGAGCGCTTAGGGCACTCAGCCGATTTTATTTGGGTAACTAGCTCAAGAGTGCACGGTATACCTTGGCTTGGGTAATTGCCTGATACATGCAATTCGCGACCTATCTGAGCTAACCCTACTAAACTACATATTTATACATATATGAGTTATTGAAACATATATGTGTACCAAACATACATACTTCGACAACTCTTATATGTATTTTGTGTCGGATAATTTTTCAAAACTATTTCAGTGCGATAAGGGAAATAATAAAACCTTTAAAATGAAAATTTTCATGTGTAAGTATGTATGCGTGCACCTAGGCTTGAGCCACCTGCCGAGGGGACATTATACTCGTAAACTAACGCAATATTATCAATGATATTATAACTATGTAGATACGTCATAAGCGCTTCGACAGCGCCTTCTTAAAACTTGACTAACCAGCTTATTGTTAACGGCTGCCCCGTCAATCCGCCTGTATCTAAGCAACATATAACTATTTCGTTTTCACCACCAATATTGAGAATATGCCATCTTACTTCCACATTTTATTTAACACAGTGTAGCGTTACAACTTTACGTATGTGTGCGTTATCGTGCCATTTGTTTTGTCAAAACATCATGTAGGTGACGTATCTACAGCTATTTGGTTATAACATCGTTGAATATGATTGTCAAATTTATAAATGTGGATTCATTTGAATCACTAAGGACTCTGTTAGTGTTTTTATAGTAGCTTGAAGGTAAGCATTGACCATCAAATAATGTCGGCTGATAGTAAAGGAAAAGATCGTGTGGAAACCCGAACCTAAGAAATGTTATTGTAGTATCATTGTATGAGGGAATAATATAGAACTGTGGATAACTCAGAGTTTGAAATCGACGATACGTTGTGGGCTGGCGTGGTGATTATGCTCATACCTTTCTTCGGGAAGATGCCTAAAGCCCTGCACTGAGTCTCTTGCAGACTGGTGCTGATGAAGCGTGGAGCACTCTGAAAACAATGGTGAGCAATGGGAGATCGGCAAACCGCCATCGGCAGTTCACATCGTTCTGGCTTGGAAACCTCACGGTGTCTGATTATTTCCTTGTTAATCCCAAAACATAATAAAATCTAAAAAGGAAAAGTGTGATAAGTTTATCGCCATGTATATTAATGTTCCGATTCAGTCGGTTATAAATCTGTACTACTGGTTTGATATTGGATATACACTCATCAAAAAAGTCTAAGCAACATGTACTAATTGAAATTTTAGGATGGTTCTTCACATTATAACGTTGTATTTTATTTTTAAAATAATATCTTTAGGGTTCTATGATGTAAAAAAAAAAACAGCTGTTGTCTTTATAAGTTCTTTTAATAACAGAAATGAACAATATTAGAATATACTGTAGAAACTAAGTTACATAAGAAACTAAACTTTTTTCTTACAAAATGAAATTTCTAAAGAAAATGTATTTATTGTGAAAGAATAGAACAATTTAATACAAAGTATGGTCTCCTCTGCTATTCAGAACTTGTCGGCAACGATTATTCATTGAATTAATGAGACTGTTTATGTCATCTTGCGGTATTCGCTCCCAATGGAATTGTAGCAAATCCTTCAGCTGTTAGGTTGTTGTCGCTCCGTCCAAGTCCTTCAAAACACGTCTCTGGAGCATGTCCCATGCGTGCTCGATGGGGTTGAGAACTGGCGATTGTGCAGGCCAGGGCAATACCCGGATGTTCTCCGTTGCAAAGTATTCACTGGTTCGCCGAGCTGTATGTGAACGCGCATTGTCATGCATTAACCTAAAATCGTTGCCAAAGGTTTGTGCAAATGGGTAGGCATAAGGTCTGAGAATATCCTCAATGTAATTTTCAGCATTCATGTTTCCATTTACAAAAACAAGCTCAGTTCGCCTGTTCTTCATAATACCCGCCCATAACATAACTGTTGAGCCGCTGTATGGATGAACTTCCTGAACGCACCTGAGCCTTTCAGTATTTCCAGGCCGACGATACACTCGCACCCTTCTTGTATCAGGCTTAAACCCGAATCGCGACTCATCGGAAAACATAATTTTATCCTATTGTTCCTGGGTCCATGTTATGCGTTCTCTACACCATTCATATCGACGAGCGCGATTCCCGTGACGTATCGGTGGGCACCTGATTGGGCGTCGAGCTCGTAGGCCGTACTCATGCAGTCGATTTCGCACAGTATGAGGGCTTACATCAACATCACTTAAAATTTGTAGCCTCAAACTTATCTCTCGAGCGGTTAACATCGGCTGGCGTCTTGCAGTCAGTTGTATGTACCGGTCTTGCCGAGTGGTTGTACTCCTTTTACGGCATGGATGCTGTTCAGCGGGTTCTCCTGTATTATTGTAGCGCTGCCAAAGACGACAAATAACACTTCTGTGAATGTCAAAATGTCGAGATACCTGAGATTGATTACTTGCCGCTTGCAACATCCCTGCAGCTCTTTGCATTTCATCTGCCATCAAATGACGTCGCTTCATGACGTAAAGAATATCTAACAATTCAATTTTGTCGCTAACTTTATTTAAATGGTTGGTAAAATTATAAAATCAAGACTAAACGTAGCAATTAAAACGCACTTAAATTCAAACAAATTCGCAGTCATTTGAATTTTATGAAAAAACAAAACATAATCAAATTTTTTTTTACAACCAGCCAGTTTGTCGTCAATAACAAAAAAGTTTACTTACCTACGCACTTTGTTTGAGTAAATACTTAGAAATTAATTAATATAAATGGTAAAATTTGTAATATCACGCATGTTGCTTAGACTTTTTTGATGTGTGTATATACACTGATCGGGGCACTCGATAAACCTAAGCGTGTTAACAAGTGTTACAATTGCTTTAGTGGTTCATTCCAACGGTTTTCGACCACCGTGTCGCAACACATTGGTGTGTCGCAAGTACCTGTCAATTGTGTCGCGAGATTAACAAACTCTCACTTTCGTTCAGTTTGTACTACTAAAAAATTTACATGTAAGTATGGAAGAGTATCACTAATTTGTAAAGAGTGCGTCGCTGAGTCAAAAGTTTGAGAGCCGCTGGTCTAAACTATACGGATCCACATGTTTTGAACACATCGTTATTTGGCGTAAGTTCGATGGATTCCCAAAGTCAACGTATACTTTCCATAAGGCGAAAAAGCGTAGTGG
This sequence comes from Antheraea yamamai, assembly GCA_036509395.1. Lineage (NCBI taxonomy): Eukaryota > Metazoa > Arthropoda > Insecta > Lepidoptera > Saturniidae > Antheraea > Antheraea yamamai. Next base: position 9,015,134 of record AP028438.1, on the reverse strand, counting down.
AACCATGGTATGGCACTCACTGGACATTGTCATCTAAAGAAGCATTTGTACTGATGTTCGGTGGCCAGAGCACAAGAGAGTGCAGATTCTGTGACAGTGCGAATGAAACACCCAAACACCTCTTGTGTGAATGTGATCCACTAAAGCATACAGAAAACCGGATTCTGGGAGAGCACGTATTGGACGAGGTACAGATGCTCTCAATCAAAAAAATCCAGCAGTTCTTAAATGCTATAGGGCTAGGCAGGGAGCTTTAGTAATATGGGGTGATCACAATAGATCATTACTGGTCGCAGTGATACAGGACTAAGGCCTGCATAGCCCGTTTTCAGAATCGAATAAAATAGAATGGTATGTTGGTAGGGCAATTTCTAATAACCATTCGGTCAATTATTACTCTTAAGTTGAAAATCTGATGCTAAGCAACTATGGCACGTATATAGGTAATTGGATGGGAGAGTCATCCCCTCAGAATTAGTATTATCATCTTCGGCTGTAGCTTTACTTACACTCAGATGTAATTGTGGTACCAATCGTTAAACCTATTGTAATAGATTTAATTAAACTCACATTAATTGGTACAAGCCTGTTTATTTTATTACTAAGGTTGCCAGTACAATAATTACAAAATGCATAGGCATAACTCTCTCATAAAACTTTAACAGTAAGAAAATCTAGAACGAATATATACTATAACTTACATTAATATAATTAATTAAATCAAATATCATCATTCACATGACTAAACATTGATTTTTTTAATATGATTTTTAAAATTCGTTTATTTAAAATCCGTTCAATGATTAGTAAAGATAGATTCGTTCACGAATTTTGACTGGATATATTATTTTATATATAAAAAAATAGTTTTACTTGTTCATGATAAAAACAATCTTGTTTTTTTTTTAAATATTTAACCTAAAGATATCTCTCATCATTACATAGTATAAAACAAAGTCCCCTACCGTGTCTGTCTGTCTGTCTGTTAGCGATAAACTTCAAAACTACCGAAAGGATTTTCATGCGGTTTTCACCGGTGGATAGAGTGATTAATGAGGAACGTTTTAGTATATGATTTGTCAAGGATTTTTTCATAATCAGGGTGGGACAACGTCTGCCGGGCCCGCTAGTAATATAATATATGGTGATAGTCTTAATTTTATTTAATGACTTCTATCTTACAGATATCATAATAGCTTCATAACCTACCCTAGAATAGGGATTGAAGTTTATAGACATATAGACAGATATGGACATAATTTCCTCGTCGGAATCCTCTCTACCTCCGTGAATATGGGTCGGTCGTTGGGTCGCACAAATGTTGTGCTTCATGGTGATTTGGCGGGCCACCTCTTGCGGTAGGCCGGGATCCGTAGGCATAATAGGCATAAGTCTTTCAATCCCAGGAGAATTTGTCGATCACTGGGGCTATTAGTAGCGGCTAGCTTTCTATCTATTTTTTTTGGGTTTCTAGATTCCTTGCAGATAGGCTCGGACGCTGGGTCTCCAAGGTATCTGCTGGGATTTAACACGTAACTTCATACGGGGTGATCTCCTTCTTACCACTCCTGGGTATGGGATCATTGGTGGGAGCCATTGGCTCGCTGCTGCTGTCTCCTCGATTGATCTTGGGAGCGGAACATAGGCGGTCGTCTTGGGCCTAGAGTCACCTGTCCGGGCGACGGTGCCTGCTCGGCGGTTGCATGCTTCTCGTCGGTAGACGGAGCAGTGCTTACCACTATTCGAGGGGTGAGTGCTCCCGCAGTTGATGCCGGCTCACTCTTCGGGCGCTCGCATTTGTGTGCAGGATGTGGTCCCCCGCATCTTACATAGGCGATTGGGCGATGGCATTGCGCCGGCCCTCTCTTCTCATGCCGCCCTTTGACTTTGATTTTCATCAGCAGAAGTTCATCGAGCTAGTAAATAGCTGCTTTCAAGTCAGGCGTTCTTTTAAATGCGCAATGGAAAATGCACCCTTGTCTTCCTTGTTTTCCATGGATCGCTCTGCAATAGTGCGGTTGGAATCCCTTCTCTTGAAGGTCCGCAACAATCTCGTCAGGGGGACTGTTCGGAGGTAGTCCGCAGATTGCAACTTTTAGGCTGTGTTTGGCGAGGAGTGAGTGTAGTGTAGTGAGTACGTGAACTACATCACCGTAGGGATGAATCAAACCCCCTTTCCGAATTAACGTACATTCGGCGCGCACCCCAGCTTCTCCGCCAATCGTCAAAAGTGTGTGATTCAGTCGGGAAAGCTCTCCACGACGATCGGTGGAAAGCGCTGCCGTTGTTCCGGGTTCCACATGGTGGCGGTAACTTGCGTTGGTGGTCTTGTTTGTCAAGAGCTCTCTAATTGGCCGTGTTGTAGTTCCAGCGGTGGTACTGTGATCGCGGCGTATGAAGGCTGCTCGTGGGCAGCCTCTCGCGACGTCGACGGCACATGCGCGGATGGCGTGACTGAGCGGTTATTGGTTTTATTGCGCGGCTGCGGTTTGGATCGCGCTGGTTCCGTATACGACATGGATAGGGGCTGCTCGCGTGCCACCCCCTCGCGACGCAGCAGGCGCTGGTGTGGGTGCGAGCATCTGCGCCGCTGAGTTTCCAGTAAATTTCCCGCGCGGCGTCAAGGGCGGCGTGGGTTCTTGAGTCTTCGTCCTTTTCAGGTCCGGAGACTGTATTTCAGGTGAAGATTGAGGCAGTTGCTGAGCCTCAGGAGTAGCTGTAATGTTAGTTTCTGGGTCGCTACGCTTGTGGCACAGCGCTCTAGCGATCGGCCCAACCTGGCTGTCAGGAATCTTCGGAGGCTTCAAGGATCCCTTGGCAGCACGTTCCAGCGCCACAGTATTCTTTTCGTTTACAGCCTCTTGGAGGCACAAATACAGTGCCGTCCAGCGGGTCATCCCCACCGACAGCGTCCGAGCTGAAATTAGCTCGGCGAGAGTGATTATAACACTCTCTTACACGTCTGTCGGCGTTGAAGCTCCGCTGGGTGGCCTCTGTCGCGCTTCCGCGGGCTGCCTACGAAGCGCAGGCACGATGGTGACGTACAGGCATGTTACCGGCAGGTAACAAGGCCATATCTGTACATAAAATATTTTTTGAAAACTATAATCGGAGTAGACTGTGTTATCGATATAAAGCCAAAACTAATCCTTTTATAATTTTTGTCTGTCTGTATGTTTGTCTGTCCCTGTGAGCACGTATCACTCTGAAAGTACTGAACCAATTTTGACGAAACTTGACACTGTGGTAATTATTATTACAAGGTTAGGTCTAGGATACTTTTTATCCCATAAAACGCAAGGAGTTTCCCAGGATAACGGACGAAAGACAAAAATTTGTAGTTAATGAAATTCTTAATAGATTTTGGTAAATTTTCTTTGTGCTATATATAGCAGACAGATTAGATAAAATTTTAAGCTATATTTCATCTCTCTATGATATTAAAAAAAAAACAAATAACAAAAAAAAATCGCTGGGTTCTGAACCGACGCCTTCGTTGGTCCGTATAATGTCCAGTACATTGTAACTGAGCTACTGTTACATGACGTTTAAATGCGTAATCAACCACATATGAAAAATTTGTGTAAACGAAACTGTCACATGTTGTTACATTTATTTTATTGTATATAACAAATGTTTGCTAAACAAAGGTGACAAGATTTTATCCTAAAACATAAACCTAGGTTACATTACATTGTAAAGGATGAATCTCAATTAGAGTTCTGACAGTACGTGTGTTGTTTCGGTATTTGATAAAATTAGTTTTCTAAATATTGTTGAGTCTTGAAGTACTTAGGTTCAGGTTTGTGAATCTACGATTAAAATAATCAGTTGAGGTGTTTGCAGTTACCATACTATGTTGTATTTATACTAATATTATAAAGAGAGGTAAAGTTTTGTTTTCGAGGAATGCTTGGTACTACTAATCCGATTTCAAAAACTCTTTCACTGTAAGAAAGGTACATTATCGCAAGTTCAGTATATCAGTCAAAAAGGTGGTTTATATGTCAAAAGTAAAACAAATTTGACAAGATTAAGTTTGGATGCAGATTTTACATATACTTTACAAATTCTTATAAAACAAACAACTAAATCAAAATGGAAATTTAATATAGATAAACTTTAGTTATTTACAATATGTTAGGTGATGTAGTTACAAGGGGTACTGGGAAGACATTTATGGGCAATATATGTAGGTTAGTTTTTATATTAAATAGTCCCGGTAGGTAATGCTGCGAACATGTTCTGGGATTATTTTAATAAATTTCTCACATACCAACTGGGTATATGTTTGAGTGAGTCCCTAGATATTTTGGATTCACAATAGGGAGTGCTAGATGCCGCTGAAATTGTGTTTTAGGTTTTTTTTAATATAATTCGCGTTTAAAAATTCAGTTGAAACCAGTAATAACCGATTTAGTGCAGACAAAGTTGCACGGGTCAGTTGGTGTAACAATAAAAAAAGGCAAGGCAGTCATAAGGACGATGTGAAAACTCAAAACAATGAAATAAATGTGTTCTCTTTTGAATTTCCCATTAAAATTCCTTATAGTCCAGGATCGGCAGGTCATTTTTGCACTTGATCACTATCAAGCTAATTTTCCGTGAGTAGCTTCGTTTTGATGAGACGCCCAACAATTTCTTGCGCGAAAATTCTCGATTGTGGTAGCTAACAGAGGTAGCAAAGATAAATATGTCGATTTGATGATTCTCAAAAATTGATTACTAACAGGGTTTTTTTTTTGTTAAATCTCAAGATAATTATCTAAATTATTTGAAAAAATATTTGTCCTACAAAATGTATGATTTGATAAAAGAGACCCCTCCCTTCCAACATGATATAATGAAGTCATCAAAAATGATAATTAATCAGCTGATTTTTTATTTTCTTACTAGTTAATATTTATATTATTTAACAGTCATATTCTCCTACAAATTGCGTGGTAACTTATCCCTTATCTATATATTATAACTTATCCTACACTCAGAAATTGTTACCAATTACCATTTTTCTCATTACTAACTGTAGGACAAAAATATTACATAATAGGTTAGTGTGTTCTCTGCCCAAATCACACAATGTCCTACAAGAAAACAGGTATGTATCACTAGTTCGACATAGACATAGAATTTATTTATTGACATTATTAATATTAGTGTAGATTTCAGATCTATTTGCACTAGGAGCAATAATTATATACATTTTTTTATCAATCAATCAAACGTGTGATGAACTGCAAAATATCAATATTATATGTACACAGGCTCCTTTACTACGCGTCGCTAGTCTGACGCAAGCCGGGCAAGCGCAATACGGCCGGTCATGCTTACGTAGCATGTCATGACTCGAAATTATAAATTTATCTCCTGCCAAAAATGCCGCTCAACGCACCTGAAAAAGTTTTCTCTTCAATAAAAATTAAGATGAACTTTAGTACATCAAGCGAGGCTTAAATGAGGAGAGCATGGGAAACAAATAACATTTAAATGAAACGATCGTTCACATAGATACAGTGAAATGCTTACAGTCCGTGAAATCGTTCGAATCGAATTACATATGTATGTTACTCATATTCGCTTAAAAAAATAACTGTTCGACTCACGGAAATCCCGACTGAAACTAATGAATATTTCGTAAAATTCCGTATTGGTGACTCATAGATCTATACACTTAAAAAAATTGCACCGTAGTTCATGATTGAAGATACTTTATATAGTATATTTATGCAATGAAAATAAGGTTGTTTTCAAGCTCAATCACGTCAAGGCTACAGAACAGAATTATGACCATTTGATGTGGAAGTTTTCGTAAATAGTTCTACGATACTTATTCTTCAGTATATGTTTTTACCGTCAATAAAAATCAAGTACTAAGTGGTAATTGCAGCTTGAGACATTTCAAACCAAGCTCAAAAATACCGCAGTCCTGAGACCAATAACAACAAGTTGCTGCTTCGAGTTGCCAAGAAAATCGTACAAATCGCCGCAATATAGCTACAAGAGCATTACTGCTTAGCGACAGAAACGGCTGTGGATGTGATATTCCTACTATTGGACCGTTCTCATGTTTCACCGCTCACAGTTTTTCGCACAACTGCAAATAAATACAGTAAAAGAACAAAGATTCTAACCTATAATCATGATGCTCCCATCCCACAAAAAAATTGCTATTCGGTGTCGATCAAGGTCGTACGACTTGCTGCAAAAATATTTCATCTTTTATTTAACCACGTAAGTATCTGAAGAAGATTATAGTGTCAGGTGATATATTATCCATTACAAAGGTAATAAAGTGGACTGAACCTTAAGCCTATCGTCGCTAATAGATAATACGCGAATTTTGGAAAATACCCTAATTCTATATTTTGCTTCGAATATAATATTGTAATTACTTGTGTTTAAACGAAATAAATTTATAAATAAATCCTACACAATGCCCCTTAGAATTGCGTGTTAACACTACTCACTAATGTAAAATAATTGTCGAACATTCTACGAAGTAAAAGTGCTGCCTGCGTATTATCAAAGTTTGAACGGGCGACCCAGTTCTTATTGATGAGGCTGATCGCTAGCAAAAACGTCTATCTCTCGAACTCTAAATAAAAGGTGCGAAAATCGAAATGAAACGGATATGAAGTCTGGTTACTTCGGAACATAACACTAAGTCTGAAGTGACACAGAGAAACTTATTTCGTTCCGTATGTTTTTTATTTCATACTCGGTATGGCTATCTGTAATCTGTGAAATAAATTATTTAAGAAATTCCAACATTGCTTGAGTCGTACGATTTTTTTTATTACGTTTAAAAAGATTAACCTTAGATGGCAAGAAGAATAATAAACTAGCGACTTATAACCTTATTTAAATAACGAACAATTCTTATTAGTGTACTCTTAAAAGACTGATCGGAAGACTATATATATCGAAAACTATTATAAATACTATAAATATGAGTTTGTTATAAGTATGAGTTATCCGAACTTCCTAACCGATCTTCATTAAATTTTGAATTCACGTTGTCACAGATACAGAAAAGTATATAGAGTACCTTCCATTAAGAAAAATAGTATTGCAGTAAAAGCCGCGGCTAAAAACTAGTAGATTATAAAAATTTTTACCGAAAAGTCAATCACAATATTTACTTAAAGGCTTTGCTAGGCCAATAGTCTAGTCAGTTCGAGAAAACGACTTCAATATTAAAGACATAGTGATAATATATAAATCATTTTACTTTTGAGGAACTGAACATGCGATTACCGTTTCCACTTTTCACGAACAACAAATGCAATATTGAATGCAAATATTGAACGATATTAATCTTGAAATACTACGCTTTAAGTTGCATTTTTCAATAAAAGATTCTAATATAAAAAAATAAAAAGTGTGTGTGTACTTATGCACACGCGTTAGAAGTTATACTTCTTTGGCGTAACAAGATAAAACTCTATTATTAATTTATTTATAAACTTATTACACATTAAATAAGAATGTGAAAATTTATTACTTTGTTGGTAACTTGTTTTGAAAAACTAAAATGTTGACTTATAGCTAACTTCAGGGTGTCGGTTTTTCGTGACGGTGTGCGCGCGCGTCGTCAAAATTTACTCTCATCATTTTTTCCCTAACGCGCCAAAAGAAGTATAACTTCAATAAATCATATGTATTGCTATAACTTTTCACTTGTAGAGTGAGAAACAAAGATATATTTTTCTGTAAAGAAGACACCTGTAAACGTATTGCGAGGCTGCTCGACAAAGATAGAGTAATGTTCTACGCAAGATGACCGATATTGCGACAGTGATTGAATGTAGAAGACCGATAATCTGGTTTAATAGCTAGATTTGTGGTTAGAGCTGACCTACGCTCATATAATGACTAAGATTTTTTTTACAGTGAACACATTCTCATCTGTTTCAATCTTATTTTGATCTTTAAATAAACTTTTACTGCACGTGACGTAAATTCTCTTTAGTATAACGAATAACAATATGGCACACGATTTAATTATGGTATACACGTGAATATGACGCTTTAAAATGTTTATGAATAAATAAGTAATCGCTTCGGTATTTTAATGATTAAAGCGCTTTCTTATTATCGGTTACTGGAATTCGAGAATCAAATATAGTAGTAATAATTGATAAAATTGATCCGTTTATATAAAATTTATAGCTTTTTGTGAATTTATGGATATAGTTCCTTAATTGTGTTGCTTATTTGTGTTAGTTGCAGCACGATTTGCAAGCTGACTTTATACCCATTCACTCTCGTTCATTGACACGTAATTCTTGGTTCTACGCCTGCGTCTGTAAAATTATTTATTATTTATTTATTTATTTATAGTTAATAGACAAGCTGCATAATTGCTGATACGTCTATATCACACTGTGTCGAAATTTTTTTTGTCAGGTTTTGGTCACTGCAGATGTTCATTTATTAAAGTAAGTTTATTAGTCCGGAGCCAGTTGTCGAGTCGGTTTTTAAAACCATGGACAGAACTAGCAGATACTACTTCGTCAGGCAATCGGTTCCAGTTCAGAACCACTCTGTTACTGTACTGTATTACACGAACAATTTGTCACCGTAGTGAAAAACAACGCTTAATTTGGAAACATAGTGTGAGATTCCCGTACAACTATTTCACATTAGTGTAAAAATGCAGCCGCAAATAATTTTCTGTCGACGTTCTTCACAACGTGATCATATAGTAATGGATTAAGTGCTAATAACACTAACACAATAACCCACATATTGTTTGAGAATAGGTCGTGAATAAAAAAAATTGATATCGTACCTAATGTAGCTTTGTCTGATGTTCTTGCTGTGGTTTTTTCTGTCTACTTAAAAGTCTGTCTGAGGTTTTGAAGAGAGATTGTTGAAAAGAAAACAAAAAAAAAACATAAAATCGCTACTAAAGCAATTAGCTTTAATAATCGTCGATGAACTTTGTTTTTATTGTTTCATCGTTAATAGAGCTTAATCTCATTACTACATAGAAAGCATTAAAAAATTGATGGTTGTAAACTGTGTCCTGTTCTATTTTACTATTGAAGCGACGATGGCTTAATTAATAATGTTCGTGTACGTTCATGGGAATAAATTCGGATCCTAGCAACTGAGTCGGGGCTTTCCGTGATGAAACCTTAGCATTCTGGTAGGGCTTCGTTCTAAGTCCGCCTGGTTAGCTACCACTGTCAAGATGAAAAACTGTCGCCAAACATATGTCAGTGTATTCCGGCAGCTGTACTTTAGAGCCGGCCCTAAGCTAGGTTTAGCGTGTTTACAATCTTTGATCACATTTTCATTTAACATCAGGTAAGTTTGTGGTCGAACGCTAAAACCTAGACCGTGTTAATACAAAAAAGTTAAATACGTATTGAATACTTGCTTTTAAAAAGTTTGGGTAGTTTCGTATTAAATGCACCGCGCTCGCTGAACATTCGACGTATTGCTCTTTTATCTCGGTTTGGTGATTAGGTTAGACGTGTGAAAAAGGATAATGCGAACTTGCCGCAGCAGCGGTCGGCGAGCGCGGTGCATTTAATACGAAAGTACCCAAATTTTTCTAAAGCAAGTATTCAATATGTGTTTAACTTTTTTGTAATAACACAGATAAAGTATTAAAAAATAGTAATAAACAATATGACCTTCTAAAACTTTGATTTAACTGTCGGTTTTTATTCAACCAACTGTAAGAGAAATCATAGATTCATACTTTCGCTTAGCGAGGAATAACCATTGCAAAGATGACCATCTAATCCATCTCTGTTCTACAATGGATAAATAGACTTCCATTTAAAATTATATTAAGTTGATTACTTCGCTCCGTCGCGTCTCGTCGCGGAGTAGTAATTGTTTTCTTTGCAATGGGTGCCAGCATTCATTACACTGCAGCAAAGACAAGTTGCTATTTTCTTAGCTGGAGCCTTCGGCAACGTACATCATTAGGAGTCGAGTAATTGAATCTTACGCAAATAAAAATAGATTAAAACTTGCCGTGTGCAGTGTAATTTAAGATTTTCATCGCGCAGTTAATGAGTGAGCCAATACGAATCAGCATTAACTTTCACTGGTGTATCGGCGCTTCAATGTTGGCCTTAAATTCCTCTTTGGGAAACCGCAGGAAGTTAAATTAAAAAGACCGTTTAGCAACTTTTATTTTTATTGTTCTCTAGAAACGACAAGCGCTGAGCAATTTAATGTATCTATCATTAGCTTTTTAAGATTTGAGATCAGTATTTAGGTACATATATAATTTTATCTTCAATTACAATGATTTCTTTTTCTTTAATAGTCTTGGTAGGTGTTTATAACTAACATTGCAAGGTGACCCAACCAGTGTAGGCTTAAAGTAGTAGGCTTTTTCTATCTTTTTAAACTTCTTTATTTTCCTTTAGTTTAATAAGTCCCTTCATATATACGCGTCGATTTTGATTTTCGTACAGTCAGTATTTATTCTGAATTGTGTTTTTTTATCAGTAATATGTTTAAATTTTTCAAACCAACGAAGTATGAGTACCACATAGTAATAAGAGTGGAAGAACTTATGTATGAGTCGACTGGAGAAGCATCATCTCCATAGGTACCTCCATTACGAGTTAGCAATGGTGGAACTACTTTATTGCTATCCCAAGCTGCTTTAATAATAGGTATTTACCTATGAAATTGCCGTTCTGCAGTACTGGACATTTCTAATCAAAATAATTTTTGTTTGGCTAAGAATTCTAATTTCAAATTAATTTTGTTTTAAAAACATGGAATTCTTTTTCCAAAAATAGTCATTTGTTTATTTTTTTAGTGTTACATTTTCATCGTATTTCAATCTTTTTTGTCATCATGGATACATTAAAAATTCGAGTAATTATGGAATATGAGTACCGTCGTGGCAGCAAAGCGGTACAAGCGGCACGCAACATCAACGACGTTTACGGAGCTAACACTACAAACTAACGCATCACTTGTTATTGGTTTGCTCGCTTCCGTTCTGGGAATTTCGACCTGAAAAATGAACCTCGCGGTCGTCCGAAGACTTTGGTCGACAATAATGAATTAAAGGCGATTGTGGAAGCTGATGATACATAATCTACGGCTGAATTAGCAGCAGCTTTCGACGTTAGTGTCAAAACAATATTGGTCCATTTGCGTTAAATTGGCAAGGTAAAAAAGCTTGACAAATGGGTGCCCCACGAACTCAATGACCGCCAGCGCGAAGTACGCGTCGAGACGTATCTTGCACTGCTCAACAGACACACGAATGAAGGAATTTTGAACCGCATTGTTACCTGCGATGAAAAATGGATTCTGTTTGATAACCGCAAGCGCTCAGCAAGTTGGTTGGATCCTGGTTCAGCACCTAAACAATACCCTAAACGAAAACTTACCCTTAGAAAAGTGATGGTCACTGTTTGGTAGTCTAGCACCGGTGTGATTCATCACAGCTTCTTACCAAACGGGGTGAGCATTACTCCAGATGTGTACTGTGTAGAACTGAACACAATGATGGAGAAGCTGGCACATCTCCTACCAGCATTGGTCAATCGCTCGTCTCCGCTGCTCCTGCACGACAACGCCCGACCTCACACTGCAGAGCAGACGGTCTCCAAGTTGCAAGAACTGGGGTTGGAAGTTCTCCGTCATCCGCCCTACTCACCAGACCTTGCGCCTACAGACTACTACTTTTTCCAGAATTTGGATAACTCCTTGGCGGGGAAAAAATTCAATACCCGAGAGGCAGTACAAAATGCCTTTGAAGAATTTGTTGCCTCCCGTCCAGCTGATTTCTTTAAGAAGGGCATCAATAAACTGCCACTGCTTTGGCAAAGATGCATTGATTGCATGGGCGATTAGTTCGATTAATACAAATAAAAAATACATGAAAAAAATTCGTTTAAATTTTTTCATACAAAACGGCAATTTCATAGGTAAAGACCTAATATAAATCTTTGGACCGATGACTTGCCTTACTTACGACGTCGGTATTTCTAAGGTTGATTATAAATAGCTGTAGATTGCAGTGAGATCAAGTAGAGTTTCTGATTACTTACTTATTCCTCATTAAAAATAATATACTTTCTTGACTTAGTTACTTTCTAAGGAGATTCGTTTCAATTCTAATCGTTGTCAGGATAATAATTTTCAGTATATTTCAAACACGAGCAGTTAAGGTTCTAGAATTAAGGTTTTGATGCAGATATACTTGGTATTGAATTTGTAGCGACAGTACCTATATATGATGTGAATATCAATGATGTGTTATCTGTGTTCTTCTTATTGCTTGTAACTTAAATATTTGTTCTTTATAATTTTTTTACATTAATATTACAGAATGAACATACGTATACAATATGGGATCCCATCGAAAATCAGTGCTGCAGTGTTGCTGTACTGCAGCATATTTGCTGAATGGGTTTGCCAATTATTGGGTATTTCTTTTTATTCACATGTATTTAATTATTTTTTGTTTAATTTGTTTATTTAATTTAATTGCTTTGCTGGTTTCAACAATCAACCTTTTTTTTTCTTTGTTCTTCCTTCTTAATCCTTACCAATATTATAAATGTAAAAGTGAGTTTCTTTGTTTGTTTGTTACACTATAACCACTCAACTGATCAACATGAAACTTTGCATACACGTTGCCAGGAGTACAGAAAGGAACATAGGGACATTTTCTCCAGAATAATGTACACTGTCTAAGGGAAAGATTATATCCACAAGCGTACAAGGTTGAGTAGCATTGTACGATCCCTTGCCGCCCCAACAATTACGGTCTGTCGGTACACCGTAGGGTTTTAGTCCGTGCGAGTCGGACATAATCCACCCTCTCCCCTGTGGGGGTGGCGTATCCATAAGGGATTTCCTCACGTTAAAAACAAAATAGATTGAAGGCTCAAATACAGAATTAGCAATAATGGTTGTCACAGTAAATTCTATTATGTACGGCGTTCAAATTCGTGGCCTTTCAGCTCAATAATAAGGTTAGCTGCTACTGCACTATCAGGTTTTTTAATCTGTGACAGCGACGTATTAGTGAAGTAAATCTACTTATATTTTAGTTTACATCCAGAATAAATCACTCTCGCAATAGTGGTACGTTAGGGTTGTCACGTTCTGGGATTAGCGAGTATATATATTTATGTATATAGTACATATATTTGCATGGTGGTAGGACTTTTCTTAACTTGGTTACCCTCAAGTTAAAAATCTGTCACCAAGCACTTATAGTTGTGTTCTGGCAGCAGCACTTAATAGCAAGTCGCCCTCTTTTAGCGTGTTTACAACCTTAAAGTACATCGTCATTTATTATCCAGTGAATTTGTCGACAAACGTCTATGAAGTATCAAAAAATATATTCAGTCGTCAAGCCGGCATGACAAGCCTGACTGTCATGGTTTGTATCTCTCGGTGCTGAGGTTTGTTTTCGGAATGTACTGTGATATGTTGTACTCATTTTATTGTGATAGAATAAAAAAAAATCAGTTTACTAAACTGAGCAATAATTTCGCATCTATGTATAATTCGCGCATATTTATAAGCGTTATTATGTGCTAATGGCATTTAAGGTCATTGTTGCACGACTTGGGAGTTGAACTGTTCTGTCACGCACGTTTTATACACGAAGCGAGTATAGATATTAGAATTAGTTAAAAATGATGTACGTATTATCTTCTACGGTTTCCTTTTATTTCATTTTAGGATTTATTAGTTTTTAATCTAGAAAATAAAATAAACTTTTAAGTTAGATCCTTACCTAATCAACCGATCGTCATGATATTCTGTATACATGTCAGGAGTACGAAAAAAGATATAGGATACCTTCCAACCAGAAAAATGTACGATTTCGCGGGATAGGTCAAATCTACATTAACGCGAGTGCAACCGCAAAAATAAATGTCAATATAAATAAACTTAATGTCATAAATATAATTCATTATATCCGGTGCAAAATAGACAATAATCTATGTAACATATACATATAGAATACGTACCATATATACAATACATCTATATATTAACTAGCGGACCGGGCGGACGTTGTCCTGCCTTGAAAACAAAAAAAAATCCTAAAGGTCGATCGCAGCGCCACCTGTCGGGTCCAATTGTGAATCAAACCATTCCCAATCTCCACAACACACACAAAAAATTTCATCAAAATCGGTCCAGTCGTTTAGGAGGAGTTCAGTCACGTACCATATATACAATACATCTATATATTAATTCGTGAAGCGAAAACTTTGTACCCCTTTGTAAGCGAATTGCGCGAACGGATGAACGTGGAATTTCGCATAGTTAAAGTTTCTATGGAGGAGAAACACATAAAGCTATTTTTTTAAATATAAAATGCGTTAGAAATACATTAAATTAATTAAAATAAATATTACGCTCACCACTGCTTGAGTGACACAACATATACACACATGTAAATGAAAAAACGTTTACGTTCCAATTACCTTATTTCGTTCTACATTCAATATTTTTAACATGATTTACGTTCTATACCTTACATGCCCTTTGAAATTAACTGGTCAAACTGTAGGTTAATTTTATAATAATGTACATTATTCATAATATACATTAATAAATACTTAAATAATTTATTGATAAATAATATATCTTTAACAAATTTATGAATCCACTGAAATTATTATTATTCTCTTTGGTCTTATTGGATGGTAAAATGAATTATGGTCGAATTTTGACCACTAGTACTAGATAATTCGACCCTTGTTTCCACATTCAAATAGTATTATGTCGCTGACACGTGGAATAGGATTAATGTGTAGAAACATTTTTATTAAAACCGTCTGGCTAGGTTTAAGCAAGCTTACACATGTTTTCCGGCATCTGCTATTAAAACCTGCAGGTCTTCTTTTAGGCTTATCGTATAACCTACCATTGTAAGCTGCAACCTTCACTCAATATCAGGTGGGATTGTGGTCACAAGATAAATGTATAAAAAAAAAGTATAAATTTCTCGTCGGCAGGCACATTGGTGTCATTTGGAATTCCGTTCAGTTATGTATAGTTCGAGTGTAGGGTTAGCAAAGCGTTACATTTGCGAATTGTTTCGTACAGCTCGAAGCATTTTATTGAAAATTCGTTCTTTCTGTTTATTGAGAAGGGCGTTGGTCGGGCTGTGATTTTGAGCCTTGTGCATACGTTGTAAGAATGACAGTTCCATGGCATATCTGTGCGCAGGAGTCCGTTATACGGCGTCAGGTTACCGCGACGTCTATATAAGACCGTGGCGTCTTCTTCATCATTTCATTTCGTTTAAGACACTCGGTCGGTTGCGTGCCTCTTGTCACGCCCACAGTGTCCGATTCGAGTAATCGCGTCGTCCGCCAAGAAATTTGGTCAGTGTTCGCGATTTTGTTCCCGGGACATAGTTTAGTTTCTTGTGAACATTGTACGTAAAACAATTGAAGACCGCGAAAGCTCTTAAGGCTCAGGTATATTTTTGTTATATTATTTTTATAACTTTTAAGATATTCACGATTTTTTATATGTATTTTTTCTTTCGTAATGATGTAACATTTAAATCAAATATTTAATGAATTACAGACATTCGTTTTTAGTTTACATTGACTCCTATAAAATATTTTATGCCGATATAAAATAATATACCGTTGCTAAATCGATATTAAGTATGCAAAATATCCATTCTGATGTCGTCCGATGAAGAAAAGGCTATACAATAATCTAGCTTTCATACATACTTAATACCTACACGTTGTTCTATTAATAACATATAGATTTAGCGTTAGACAGGTTCGTTCTTGTGGAAATTATTTCGCTGTTTTATGGAAACTATGTTATTTGAATTAATACTGGGTACCTCATTCTTTAATAGGAATTTTCGTCTTTACTACTTAACGCGATAACTTTACCGATTTTCTTTGACCTCATTTAAATCTAAACTAGAAAATGCTATGACGATTTTTCTATCTACCAATAAGTCTCTTCAAAATTGGTTCAGGCGTTTCGGAGATTAGTCCGGACAACAACAGACACCTGAACTGTACTTATATGTATAGATTAGAATAAGTAAAGAAGAAGTAGAATAAGTAACTCCGTTGAATGTGTAATTAATTCCGGAATTAAACGATAATTAATTGTTTTAAAAAATCAATGTTGCGGATGGAAAAGTGACAATATGAATTTGTCAATAATAATAATGGATTATTAAAATTCTTTTGCATTTTACCATTTATTAAGCTATTTATCAATGAAATTCAATATTACTCATGAATTTTTATTAAGGCAATAATGCCATAAGGAGAGAATAAAATAATTTGTATGTTTAAATAATATTTCAAATGACGTTTTAATACCTTTTTATATCTATCAAGTTATCCAGTCATATTGTCTCTCAATGTCGCCATGATCAAATTCAACTGAAGGTTCAGTTCTGCTTATTTTAAAATTTTGCTTAACTTAAACTTAAGTTTATCTGTGTCAGCGTTAAATTACAAAATAAAGCTTAATAAAATAAAACGTACTCTAGCGCCACCTACTGGTGAGTTATAGTAAGAAAGAAAGCTTAAAAACTTAATTAAAACTTTAAAAAAAGTTGATTTGAGTTTATCGATCTCAGATATCCCAATAATCATTTTCATACATGTAGATTGTAGAAGTACACAAGTACACAAGAAGTACTTATATATAATAGACCAAATTATCACGTATATAGTTTTGAATGATAACTACTTCTAGCTCTCTTAATTTAGCGCTACTATTTCTCAGCTATTAGTAGAGTTGTGAAAGGTTATGTTTAAATACGAATAGTATATTGGAGTTATAATATATTTTTAAATCTTAGAACAGAATCTAGAAATATTGCTGACTATCTAATTGACTTATATAATTCACGAGCAATCGTTTTTTATTCTTTACTAGCCGTCACGGCGGGCGTTGTCCCGCCCTGATAATAACAAAACCTTGAAGTTAGACATAATATGTTGTCGCTGATTTTTTTGGAGGCATTATCGAGCTTTACAACATTTCTCTTGAACTCAATCATACATCTCTCATCGTTAAGGCAGTGTTCGTAAGAAACGTTTTCGTTCGACCATTTTTTCTCCGACTTATTTTGCAAATCCGACTAACACAAAAAAGGTCGTTTGATTTTTCGGGTTAATACATAGCCTATAACACTCAAAAATAACGTGGCTTTCTATTGGTAAAATAATTTTCAAAATCGGTTCAGTAGATCCGGAGATTACCCTCTACAACGTCGCAAACCCACAAACTTTACCTCTTTATAATATTATAGTATAGATAAATAAGGTTTTTATTAGGTTATAAGGTTTGACACTTGGCTATAATCTCACCTGATTCTAAATGATAATGTCGTCTAAGGTGGTAAAAACGCTAAACCTAGAGGGACTGGCTCTCTAACTGCCGGAACACACATATGGCGACAGATTTTCATCTTGACGCTGGTAGATAGCCAGGCGTGTTTAGTAAAAGCTGTGGTTACATCATGATGTATTCCTTCAGCGGCAGCTCCTACTCATTCCCAACGATTTGAAACTACGTCGATCGAATTAAGAAAAACAAATATAGGACTCAATATATATATAATACTAGCTGATCCGCGCAACTTTGTCTGTGTGAAATCGGTTATCTACTGGTTCCAATTGTATTTCCAAACTAAACAAAAGATTAAAAAACCTAGAACCCTATTATAGCGACTCCCACCGTTTCCAATTGTGAAGCCAAACAATTCAGGGACTCACTCGAGCAAATACATAGTTTATTTGGTGAATGATAGATGAGGCGGACGTAGCGCCATCTGTTATTCAACAACATAAATAGTTTCGTTTTGTTTGAAATACTGTGCTACTAAAAAATACTGTGTTTGTACTTATACTGTGATCACGATCAGGCACAGTACAGTCACTTTGCTGTGCTACGATAAAAAAAAAGTAATACGAACGATCGTGGTTTGGATAGTGTTTATACAAAAATACTAAAATCGTGAATAAAAAATGGGAGGGTGGGGTTAGGAAGGTGAAATTTGGGGTTATGGGCATTTTTAATGGCAAATAAAAAAATATATAAAAAAGTAAAATTGTTAAAAAAATTGAAGAAAATTTGGATAGGGACACCCTAATCACCTACAGGTATAAAATATACTTTACGACCTATTCTCATACCTACCAAAATTATTTATAAAAATTTTATAAAAATCGATGCAGCCGTTTTGGAGGAGTTTGACCACAAACACCGTGACACGAGATTTTTATATATTAGATATATACTCAGTGAAAATGCAGCTCGAGAAAGAAACTTAACCATTTTATAATATAACTAACTGTACGCATTAAATATAATACAAAAAAATAATAAGAATATAATAGAAAATATATATATTTTTAAAGCGGGTCACCCGTCTCATAAATTACCTCTAATAAACAAACAAGAAACATCATTTTATTAATATAAACGTATCTAATAATAAAATTGACAACATCAGTTGAAATGGAAATCCACACTGCGGTATATTAGATAGCGTGAAAGATTTAAGACGCATTATCAACGTGATGAATAGACTTATGTCCAAATGTCACATTACTCATATACCTCGCCTATAATTAAATATCTTGGAATGTCTGACAGATGCAGATAATGCATAATTCTGAATGCATTACACACTAGACGTTGACTCTTAAATCGTCCTTAAGATGATTTATTTAATAAAGAAAGAACTATACTTGGCAGAAAGACTCTTTGCAAGAAATTAAAAAAAAGTTTATAATTAACTTCTACGGTCAGTATTAGTTAAATATATGTTTGAGTATGTTATTCCTAATTTAATCTACATTATATATTTATTTTGTCAAGTCAAAATTATCAATATTAATTGTATTTTACAACGTCCAGGCATCAGAGAACTGTTAAAATAAAAAACGTAAGGATTTTGTGTGACTATATATCAAGCATTGTTATATATTTATATACCTAAGAAGTATTTATGAATTACTAGCTTAGTAAATTAGTGAAAATCAAAATCACAAATGCTTTATTCAATTTAGGCCCTGAGAAGTTGCTTATGAACGTCAAAACCACCACCGATTCGGAAAGCAACCCTGTTATCCAAAAGAACCGGTAAGAATCTCGATCTGGTTTATCTTTTCGTGTTGTATATTTTTACAAAACATAGACGGTGTTATTACAAAAACGTTAAATACGTATTGAATACTTGCTTTAAAAAAGTTTCGAATTAAATGCAACGCGGTCGCTGAATGTTCGCCATCTTGTTCTTTTGTCTCGCTTTGGTTACGTTAGGTTAGACTTGCGAAAAAGGATAACGCGAACTTGCCTCGGGCGAGCGCGGTGCATTTAATTCGAAACCTTTTTAAACCAAGTATTTAACTTTTTTGTAATAACACCAAGATAGTTTACATTCGTTTTAATGGATGCACAGATAGGGGCGTCAATTCCAGACGTCACCATCGTTCACATATTGATCCACCCTATAATAGTTTTAAGACATAAAGACACGCTTAACATGGTGCTTGAACTAACTATCCGGCAAATCGGTCATGTACTTTGAGACCTTATTATAAAACCTAACACTATTAGCTAAAAAGCTGTTTTTGGTTTTAGTGAGCCTGAAACGCGGAACCAATTTGTTGTCCACCAAAAAATTTTATGTGACTGGATGGATATTTGATACACTGATTGAAACAAAGACTACTCAACAGATTTTAATGGAACTTTAAATTGGTATATATAGGTTATACTCGTATATAAAAATAACACATAGAGTATAATATATGTTATTTAAAATAGCTAAAATACAACAATAAGATTTAAGTCACTTTGATAAAGTTCTGCCATCTGAGAGCTGTTTTGACGCGCGCTGCAAAAACAGAGTTACATGAAGATAATGTATAGTATCCTTACTATTCCTTATCTTTGCTAATATTATAAATGCGGATATCAATTTCATTGTTTGTTACGTGTAGATGACGTAGCTACTCAACCGATCAGCATAAATTTGCATAAACATTATCAGAGGTAAAGGAAAGGACATAGAATATTTTCCATTCGGTACTTTTTGTTCGGATTCGAAGCGATTATGGCCTAATTGATAGCGAGTTCCGTCAACGCGTCGACGGATGTAGGTTCTAATTCCAGCCAGGTAAACATCGTGAAGAAACCATAGGCGTAGAGAATTTTCTAAGTCCGCCTGGCTAGTTTCTACCCTCAAATCGAAAATTTGTCACCAAGCACCTGTTGGTGTGTTCCAGCAGTTGCATTTGAATGTCACTCCTCTCTATGTTTAGCGTGTTTATCATTTTAGACTGCATCGTAATTTAACATCAGGACACACTGTGGTCAAACCTTAAACCCCAATGATATTATAACTATATAAATATGCCCTAAGCGCTTCAATAGCGCCTTGTTAAAACTTGGCTAGTTAGCTTATTTTTGACGACTGCCCCGTCAATCCGCCCGTGTGTAAGCAACATATAACTATTTCTTTTTCACCACCGATATTCAGAATATGCTATCTAACTTCCACATTTTATCTAAGGCAGTGTGGCGTTATAATATTACTTTACGTATGTGTGCGTTATCGTGCCATTGGTTTTGTCAAAATATCATGTAGGTAACGTATCTTTAGTAATAATATCATTGCTAAAATCTATAAAGTACAAAATAATAAATTTTTCCAAAAAAAATAAACCGCCTTCGATGTGAAAGATAAATAAAGGCACTAAAAAGCGAAAAATAACTGAATTATTAAATTAACCAAATTAAATAAAAAATATTGATATTCGCGCTACCTAATATTTGAAGTCGATGCCAACCTAAATTCATATCATCTACATACAAAGTTTTGGTCCACTCTCGTGTCCCATGATGTATATATGTATAGTATACATATTTTATTACCTAAAACAAATTTGAAATGTAGGTTGGCATCGACTTCAAATATATTATTAGGTAGCGCAAATATCAATATTTTTTATTTAATTTAGTTAATTTAATAATTCAGTTATTTTTCGCTTTTTAGTGCCTTTATTTATCTTTCACATCGAAGGTGGTTTATTTTTTTTGGAAAAAATTTTTATTTCTCCTTTTTTAGTGTCCGTAAATATATCTGGTTTCTAATGGGTATAATAAATCGGTTCCAATTTCACGAAAATACGTAGATACGAAGTGGGTGAAAATCAAATAAACAATATTTGAACCCCTTAGGGGTTGAATATTTTCTTCAAATATATATGGGACCACATCTGAATATAACCAATTCAAATAAAAAAATAAACATTAAAATCGGTTCATAATTGACGGAGATATCGATTAACATACATAAAAAAAATACGTATACCCGAACGTAGTAACCTCCTCCTTTTTCGAAGTCGGTTAAAAAGGGCTTCCGAGGTATATAAGTCTAGTCAATTATAGGAATACATTCAAATTCGTGGGTCTTCTATATCTATATGTCTACATACATATAATAAGAATGTAAATCTAACGTGTCTGTACATTTTCGATTTTCGTGAAAAAAATTGTTGCAGGTCTAGGAATAAGCAGTAAAATACGTTTCAATTATTTTTAGAAATGTCTGTCTGTCTGTTTGTATGAACACGCATCACTGCTAAAGTACTGGTTCACAATAAAGCCACACCAATGAAATCATAAAGCATATCCTCTAGAGTAACTTAATTTTTATTTCATTAAAATTGGTCCACTCTATCAAAAGTTATTGTAATTTGAATGACGGCTCGAGTTAAGTACGAGAGAAAAGTGGATAAATAAATGGACTTAATACATTCACATGATTTTATTAGTCACTGTTTTTTTTTTATTAGCCTTCACGCGGATTCAGTCGCAGGCACAGCTAGTACTCGATAAAATGATTCGGTACGTGTCGGGTATCCTAACTTCATATATTTCTTGGACATTGTTTCACACATACAAGTGCGTTTAAGCCCTAACACTGCAACTAATAAAGGTACATAGGTACGAAGATGATAAAATGATTACTGTCATTACTAAGATATCATTATACGTGGATAGAGTCGGCTCTGCTGCATTACATGCACTTGCGTGAGATACCAATCACTCGCTCCGGTTCAGTATCTATTGTTAGTGTTCTTTTTGCAACAAATTGAGCAGAAATTGCTATTTGAATTTGCTAATTATTTGTTATTTAACTATCGAATGTTGCATTATTCTTGAAAAAATTATTTGATATTCCATATAAAATCTTTGTCAACATTATTTATAATACGTAGTTAA
Organism: Antheraea yamamai; assembly: GCA_036509395.1. Lineage (NCBI taxonomy): Eukaryota > Metazoa > Arthropoda > Insecta > Lepidoptera > Saturniidae > Antheraea > Antheraea yamamai. The sequence goes on along the minus strand of AP028438.1, from coordinate 8,992,874 downwards.
ATTAGGAAATTCAATGTATTTAGTATGTTTAGATTCTTTTTTTTGGTCAGTAACTAGTACCTTTTGCTTGTGACTTCGCCCGCTTTGTTGTTGATATGACCTATCACTCAAAAATAGTACTTTTTTGTAGTTGAATATACCCTATGTCCATTTCTGTACCTAAAAGCCTTAACAAATAAACTAATTCGCATTTAATATTCGTAAGGTTTTCAATTCAACATCAAATATAATATTAATTTGAAGACTTTGGAAACAGAAATTATATTTTGTATATAATATTCTAGTATGAATCTGTTCGTAATTTTTCTCCTCTTGGAAGCTCAATTTTGATGGAATTTCATTGTACTTAGGGTCACCTGAATGATTCCTGGTCATAGTTGGACTTGGCACATGGCATTATTGTTGAGATCGAAGTTTTATAAAAAAATGAACTTTTGAACGAATCTTTTCTTATCATTGATATATACAAACCTAAGATGCATAATCAATGTCTCAAAACCGTCCGCATAAAATGAGCGCATAATTGAGCATTGTACACTCATTACAAATAGTCTCCCGTCTTTGGACTTTTTGTACACTGCTTTGTAAAAACAACTTCAAATGGTTCGCATAACGTTGAATTTGCAAAAACATAAGTTTATGGTATAACTATAACTACTTAGGTATATTGGTGATTTTTTTGGGGAGGGCCTTGAGCGTTACTTTTATTCGAGACTGTGCATCTTGGGTTTTTATTTATCAATACTTCTTATATTTATTTTTTTACATTCTTCACATTAAATAACGTAAAAACCAAAATTTTTAAACTTCCAGCACCAGTCAATATTTTAATTTTTTATATATATTTATAGTTTATTGAGGTCTGTGGACGAGGACGTCTAACTACCGGTTCCGCCGTATATAAAAAATCGATATATAAAGATCGATTAAATTTAACATGTGCCATAACTCGATACTAATATTAAATCTAATTTAGCATAAAACATCAATTTTCTTGTTTTTCGAAAATTATCCGATACGAAATATATATAAGAGTTGTTGAGGTATATATGCTTGGTACACATATATGTTTCAACAACTCATATATGTATGAATAGTTAGCTTAGCCTAGGTTAGCTAAGATAGATCACGAATTGCATGTATCAGGCAACAGCCCAAGCCGAGGTGTGCCGTGCACCCTTGAGCTAGTTGTCAAATAAAATCGCCTGAGTGTCTTAAGCGCTCGCCGTAATAGTCCGGTGAAGCTGTTAAGACCTTGCTAGGTTAATAGCGTAGTCAGTTCGAGAAAAAAAAATTCTTATAACTACATATTACAAATAATAATAAAAGCGTGCGAAGTCACGGTTTATATATGTTTAAACTGTATATACTAAGCGATATATAGTTTTAAAATAATTATAAAAGTTATTAAAAGTATAGCAGAAATATTTAATTATAACATTTAACACTACACATACAGCAATGTCTTTAAACATTGTTAATCTCAGGTTCGTTAACAGATACTTTATGTCTTGGTGTGTTTATTAAACATAATTATCGGTTTCTATGCATCACAAAGTACTAATTAAGGATTTCGCGTTGTGCATGTGTGCTGTATATATGAATGTATGTTATATGTGTACGTGTATCTCAGATCAAAAACTTGTTCAAAAACAGGTTTAGTAGATGCTTCGTTGTACAAGATCCTTGTTATTAAAGTTTTAATGGTCCTCTCTGTAACTACGGCGGTCTGTTTTAGAAAAAAAAACAGTTTCAATAACATAACATAGTTCATTACAGAGGATACACATGAAATAAAGAAAGTGTTAGGAGAAAATACAGATAATCATAATTATGGTTAATTTTGTTTAATGGTCGCTGAATAATTGACAATGTTTATATCATATTACATAAAATAGGTGCTCGCGATTGTAAATGGAACCTGTTCGCTCATAAATTGTAATCATCGAAGCGAAATTTGTTGTGCAGATTAAAAAGAGACAAATGTATATATGTATAGGATTTAACCAGTAAGAGAATGAGACGGAATACATTATACGGTGTTGCTTAATATTTTTGTGCCTAAGTTTGTTCGTACGCATACATATTTCGAAGCCTTGAGAAAAAGCGTCATAACCAGCGTGGTGTATTGTTTACCTGTTTGAGTATATGAAGATTTTATTACTTTTTTTAAGGTTTTACTTGTACCACGATATTGTTTATGGTACATACACATATATTTTTATAGTAGCTATGCATAGTGACGGTATAGTGCCAGATAAGCATAGTACAATACGTAAGCAGTGGAAACCAAGGAGACATCGGCAATTCATCACCGGATGGGGTGAAGTCATCCAGGCTTGCAATACTCTTGACTGCTGGATATACATGTATGGTACACTTAATCTAGTCCAACACGATTACCGCGTTCTACCGCCTTCTAGAAGTTCTGTACAATAATTATTGAAACACAAAAATAAACGTTTAATATTAATATTATCGACTATTAACGCAAAGAATCTTAAATCAAAAGAGGAAATGTTATTTTGTCTATTAACTTGTCAATGACACTTGTGCATGTTTAATATATAAAAAAGCATAGAACTTATCGATCAACGACCCGGTCGATCACTCCATCTCAATGTTATATGTTATTATCGCAAAAAATATGGCCACTATATAAGCATACGCGTGGGCATAACCAGTTGGTCGATTTTTTGCGATCAAGTGCAAGCGGCCTTGACCGTGTGTCGGCCCGCCCAATTCATCGGTCGGCCCACTTATAAGTTGTTACATATATAGCACTATGTATTGTTCTTAGCCTAAAATTATATTAATGATGCTACGAGAGATTGTTAATAATTTAACAAACGTATGTTAATTATAATATATGATTTTAGTAGGTTCATTTGAAATCTGTTTGTTAGTATAACTTACTGTATACAGTTTAGCAATACAGACACATTTTTTGTTGTACATATGTACTGAAAAATATAATTTTAATATTGCAATACTAAAGCAGTAACCACAGATTTATCTGTTGTAACCTGTTGCAAATACATAATCTGTGGAGAGCTGTCATCAGAATAAGCATTTTCTTTAAAAAAATATCTTTTTTTAATTCTTATGTTTATTTGAGATCGACATCCCGATTATTTACATTAAATACCGTTTCTGTTATTTCAGGTAACGTTTATAATAATGTGAATTATATTATTCATATGTGTGAGATTAATAAAATAAAAACTGTTATTTCAGAAACTCAGTTTTGTTTTGATTACCTCGTCGTCCAGATTAACCATAAAGATATCGTTATAACCTAAGTATAATGTAGGTACTGTATATTCTGCGTATGCAAGACCGAGCACACATACGGCACCACTACTTTCCCCCGACCCAGTGCCCTCGACGCCAACTCATTCGACCCACAATCTTACCATTCCATAATGTCTCGCATTTTATTTGAAATTCGTCGGGGCTCATTACACGTTTACTTTACTGTTATATCTAATAAAATTTATCTGCTGTTGTTCACGATGACACAGCTGTATGACAGTAAGTCACGGTCAGCTTTGTTATTCATACTTATGTTGGTGGAAAAAAAATGTATGAATCAAGATGATGTGTGTAATATTATGAATGGAAAATGCTATTCGATGTAAAAGGGAACAGCATATTATTTTATTTCATGAATGTCAAACAAAAAACGATCTCTAAAAAACTTCAGCCTGGAAGCAAAATTAAATGGAGAGTAAATTAAGAAATAACGGTAATCAAAAACAGTCAAAAATGTCTAAATATTAATTTGAAATTTATAAAATTATATTAAATAGCATTCGCGGCTCTATACGCGTTTTTTTATTTGTTGTAATTGATAATATTTATACTTCTTGGCGTTTAGCGTTTGACCACAATGTTATATGTTAAATGGCGATGTGGTCCAAGAGGTTTTTAGGTCTTTGTAGGTGGTAGAGCCACATTGAAGCTATTACTGGTTTCAGCATGAATGGGTCGACTCGACCGGGGTAGTACCACCCTCTCATAGAAAACCGACGTGAAGTAACAGTGCTTGCATTGTTGCGTTTCATTCGGTCAGTGATAGCGCCGGATACCCCCTCCCTTTCCCTGCCCCATTCCTCACTCCCCTCTCCCCCAAACACAGGCTGGCAACGAATTTGCGACTCCCCTGGTGTTGCAAGTGTGTTTGGACGGTGGTGATCATTTAACATTAGGTGACCCACCAGGTGTTCCCTTGCCTCCTATGATATAAAAAAAAAATTACGGTAAAAACGCTAAACCGAAAAGTATTAGTTCTTAAATGCAGTTACCGGAACACACCCATAGGTGCATGGCGACAGGTTTACAAATTGACAATGGTAGCTCCATAAGCGATCTTAGGAAGAGCCCTGCCAACATGCTACAGTTTCATCACAATACTTTTCTATACCAGAAGCTCCAGTTTACTCGCAAAAGTTCGAAACTACGTTGATTGACTCGGTATCTCTAAATACGCTAACTGAGCTTTCATGGCTTTATATTTGCTGTGGTGCTGTAATATATAGCTGAGCTGAGCAGGATGAATATTGCGTTATTTTTATAGTTCTCAGTTAAGTATAGTAAAATGGTAAACAGAAAAACCTTCTCCGTTATTTTTATGTATATAATTTTTTTTTTTTTTTTTTTTTTAAAAGAAAAAGAAGGGCCCCTTATTTATGTTATTACCCCCCCCCCCCCACCCTTCCCACCCCCAGCGAGGGGCAAGTCGGTTTCCCCCCCCCCTGGGGGGGGGGGGGGGGGGGGGGGGGGAAAGGGGAAGGGGGGGGGGGGGGGGGGGGGGCCGCCCTCTCTCACCAAACAAAACACAAAAATACAAGCACTGTTTCTTCTCGTCTGTTTTCTGTGAGCGGGTGGTACTACCCCGGGCGAGCCGACCCATTTATGCTGAAACCAGTAATAGTTTCAGCGTGGCTCTACCACCTACAAAGCGTGGCTCTACCACCTACAAAAATTATATATATTAGGTAGCATAATCAGATTTTTGAAGAAGCAACCGCAACTATGGATTTCGACCCCGTGATGATAATCTTTTAAGTAGTGAAGTTCAATCACAATTCAACACGTCTTCCTATTGCAGATTGTAGGAAGATGAATGATTACATGTTTCGAATTACATTATTTTCGGATTCATTATTACGTTCGTAGCGAAATAGTTATAAATCAATGCGGACGGACGTGATACCGCACGGGCTGCAAACACGGCATCTCACGTGCGCTCTGCATCACCAACGAATGTGCTCTAATGTCCGTGTAATTCAATCGTATGAAAAATAAAATTATTTCTTCTGTGGCAAATAAAACGTCTAGACGGCGGTGATTGCGTTCAGGGATAACACGGCACCTAGAATTAGCGTAATGCAGAAAATTGTTTTTTGTGTTAACTTCTCTCTTTATTATGGATCAAATATAATATTGTTGCTATTTTTGTTATTCGTACTCAATGGCTAAATTAAAAAAAAGTTTCATGTATTACAGTCATTTGGAAGTCAAGAATTATACTGTTAGAAAGCATGTCGAAAAAAGTTTTTCTAGTAGTGTTTACGGAAAAATCTTATGAAATTCTTAAGTCGTTAATTCAGGAGTTAGGTCCATATTATTTCATTATTCTCTGTAAAAGAGGTTTTAATCTCCCAATGAAACTTTTTGGAAAAGTTAACAGAAGTATGTTTTTTATTAATTTGTCATAATAAAGTAAATATATGTTTCTTATCTTAATTTTTCCGTTTTATATTTAGAAAATCTTTTCAATAAGCGTATAAAAAGATATTGGGACAGTCATTAAATTATTATTTCACAGAAATGTAACACCGGAGCAAATGTTATTAACAATATTTGATTGGATAGATAAAGATGAGTAGGTACGTAGGGGTTATTCGATGTCGAACACGTACACATTTGCCGTTTGAGTAGCATGCCTTATTTCTTTATAAATAACATCAACACGAATCCATTTGTGTGTGAATAACATTAATTTCTCTTTTTAGTAGTTCATCTTATTAACTTGAACATGAGAAAATATTAATTTGTTCTAGCGTTCATGTCTCATGATAACTATTTGCATAATGCATTGGAAACTCGATTATAGAAACTTGAAATGTGAGAATAGTTTATAAGATAAATACGAAATATAATTTACTGTGGGAGGTTATTTTTATCACTTCGACATACTCACTAAGCTTAGCGAGAATTATTGCTTACATCTCATTCGAGACACCGAGTCGTGACCGAGGGAAATTTTCAGACATTAATTCTAAAATGCGTAGACATATTAGAAAAACATTTAAATAACATGAAGGTACATTTAAATATTTGATGGTTGTTTAGTGTCTTTTAACTATCATTGACCTTCGTTTTTGTATGCCACTTGTATAATAACATTGTTGTGAAGAACAAAATGAAAGAACTAAATGTTTTTCTTGCAGTCTCATTTCATAAAATATTTTTTTTTTGTTTATGCTTTAAAGCAGCAACTAATCAGTAATAGCGTGTCATGACGCCGTGTCGATGGACGAAGGAAAATGTTATAAAAACATGCCATAGTAATAAGATTCTACTATTCCGTACACACGTAGCTGACTACCATCATTAAGTTGAAAATTTGTCGCCAATTATCTAGATGCGTGTACTGGGAGCTGAACTTGATAGCAATTCCTCTCTATGTTTACTCTGTTACCGATTTAAGGCTACGTCGTCATTGGGCATTAGGTGCGATTGTGGTGAAACACTAAAAAGTGTCAAAAAACGTGTATATTTTTTTCGAACTACGCTATTAGCCTAGCATGGCCTTAAGAGCTTCACCGGACTACTTGCATAATTGCGAAAAAACGAAATATACTACAATATTTTTTTTCCACAAAAATGTCTTTCAACATTTCTTGAGCTTAAAATAATACTACATTTTTCAAAATCTATGAATGTATTAAAAAACTTTATCATTACATAGTATAAAACAAAGTCCCCCACCGCGTCTGTCTGTCTGTCTGTCTGTTCGCGATAAACTCAAAAACTACTGAACGGATTTTCATGCGGTTTTCACCAGTGGATACAGTGATTAATGAGGAAGGTTTTAGTATATAATTTGTCAAGGGTTTTTATGGTCAGGGCGGAACAGCGTCTGCCGGGCCCGCTAGTTTATCTATAAAATCTTTTCCAGGTTTTAAATATCTTTCAAAACGCAAAATCTCGGAAACATATTTATTAACTCGTAATTTTTTTATTCACTTTTATCGTTGTGGGTGTAAATAAACGCGACATACGCGGTCAAGTAGATGTACATGATATATATAAGGTGTGTGTGTATTATTGTCACACAATGTCGTCAGCCTGTGCGACCCACTAACGTGATAAACGAGCGAGAAAGTGCACGAGCACTGTGTACGTCGAAATGCCGGAATCGGATTTAGCAAAAGTTGAAAGAGAAATGGGTGAAACTTGTTAAACTTCCGAAATAAATTAATATCATGAGTACTATTAATTACACAAATTTAACTATGCATTTATAAGATAAATCGATTTCATCGATTAAATATTATCTATTTATTTTTTTATTTTTTATAGTAGCACGGCAAAATGCCTGACGGTAAGCACAGTACAATCCAAAAACAATGACGACCACACACTATCCATCGCTGGTCGCCGCTGTCATGCCGGCCTGCAAAAAGCTGGATATGCATCCCGAAACGCGACCCGCAGAAGCGAATCACTATCACGGGCTTTTTCGCCATATACATGGTGGTTACGACCCAGTCAGGCTGTAAAACCCTACCACCCCATTCGCCATTGCCTCGTTCGTTATTCAGCAGGGTGCACCACGTACAAGTGAGGTTGGCTTGGGTGTCTCAAGTTTTGTGATGTTATTCGACACCCCTTAAACGTAACTAATATTAAAAAATCAAATGCGTTTGTTTTCTTCTAACGTTTTCAATTACATAACCGATTATCATGAAATTTTGCTTTTACATGTACTCAGGAGTACAGAAAAGGATATAAGGTACCTCTCATGAAGAAAAATGTTTTTGTTGCCGAGGGAAAACTTTGAAATTTTATTGTAACTCCTTAATCGCTATGGAAAAGGTTTATAATATTTATTCTAGATAATCGGGAAAGGATAAATTGTCAAAGATAAAACAATTTTTTTTTCTTTTTTCTTTCTTTAATTGTTTTCAGTTCACAACAGATTTTCTTTATTAATCTTTGTTTAGTTGGTATTGACAAATTTTAGGGTTATCAGTAGCAAAATTTGGAAATAGTTTTTTCCCTTACTAATCGACCTTTAATTGTAAGTAACTATTCGTCATACTTCACAGTTTTTACCTCTACAGTGTACAAAATTTGTATATTACTGAACACGTTTATCATTTAGAAAAAAATATTCAAGATAAAATAATAATACCTGTATATTAAATTGGGAAGGAAAACCTTGTACCCCTTTAGTATTGTAGAAATTTCACCATTGGGTGACCACTAATACTGTAAAATGTTCTCTATCTGCCTGTAATAGTCTAATCAAAATCAGTTGAACCGTTTCGAAGATTAGTCTGAAGAAATAACTTACACTGAAATTGTTTATGGTTATAGAAACTTATAAATTTAAAATAGACTAAGTGTAGACTGTCAGATGGCACGTAAATAAGATTAAGGAACTAATTTATAAACATATATATACACTAGCAGGCCCGACAGACGTTGTCCCGCCCTGATTATGAAAAAGTCCTTGACAAATTATATACTAAAACGTTCCTCATCAATCACTCTATCCACCGGTGAAAACCGCATGAAAATCCGTTCGGTAGTTTTTGAGTTTATCGCGAACAGACAGACAGACAGACGCGGTAGGGGACTTTGTTTTATACTATGTAATGATTTTGGTAGTAATTGTTAATATCGTCAGACTTTATGCAGTATTTCTATTTATTCATTTGATATTTGAAATATCATTGTGACGTTTCTCTCAAAGTGGAATAGTATAACGTTCACACGAGTGTTAGTAATGCGAGGCATCGGCGCGTGGCCCATGAGAATCATGTCATGCTCGAACTTGCCATTCTGTGCAACTTCAGCAGGAAAACCTGCAATATATAAAAATTGATTATTGACAAATTCAACTAAGACATTTGATACGACCATGTAGACATCGATAACTCTATGGCAGTTTTAATTACCACATCGGCCTGCTTAAATGTCTCTTCACAATTCGCTTAGCAGATACATTAGCACTACTACAATACATTGGCCGAGAAATTATTTTTATAGCTTCAAGGTATAGTAAACTGCGAAGTTATTTATCTAAGTCGCGATGGAGAATGCCGTAAGATAAGGATCGTAAGGAAGGAAACAACGTAGCGCGTTTGGTTTTGTTTATAGAAGGAAGAGGAATGAGAATTAGTTTGAATACCTTTTCAGACTTCTCATCCACTCACATAGATTTACTATGTAACTATGCGTAGAACTGGGTTTCAGAATAACCCTTTAGTATCTTAGTAAAACAATTAAAGTCCATTATCATTTTATGTCATATGCAAATTATTTTAAGCTCCTTAATAATAATATTATAAATGCTATTATGAGTTTGTTTCTTTGTCACACTTTCATGCCTTAACTACTCTAGCGATCATCGTGAAATTTTGAATAAACGTTGTCAGGGTTATAAAAAGGACATGTTTTTGAAGGACAGTTCTAATCTTTATTAAAGCAAGTGAAGCAGCGAGCAAAACTTAGTATCGTAGAACAGTGTGTCGTTGCTCTAAAAATTGTTGGAACAAATCGCAAGAGTTAAAAAATCTCTCAACATTGCAGTGAAACGTTTTAGCGATTTAATAAGAATTTTCAAAATTTTAACACATAAAATTTGTAAGCAGTTTTTTTCTATATGAACAAATAAATAATTATGAAAAGATATTTTACCTTACACTAGCGGGCTCGACGGACGTTATCTCGCCCTGGTAATAAAAAAAAATCTGGACAAATTATATACCTAAACCTTCCTCGGGAATCACTTTATCCACTGGTGAAATTTTTTAAGTTTATCGCGAACAGACAAACAGATGTAACAGAGGACTTTGTTTTATAATATGGAGTGATGTTGAAAAGCTTACGTACAGGTTTATATGTTAGCATGTTTAATTATTACCTTATCGAGGAGCTCGTACACCTACATTTACTATTTTTTTCTTCGAGATAAGCTTATGTAATTATAATTGCTTTTATTGCAGTTAAATGCAATATTCCCACGCAAAACGAGTTTCACTGACGACGAGCGGGAACAGATGTGTTTGATGATTTATATTTTACTTTCAAAGTCACATCCTTCCATAAAACATTTTTTTTTAATTTTATAACCTGGAAAAGTTATATTTATAAATGCGACAAGTTTTGTATAAATTTAAGAATTAGAAGTGACTATGATATTTCTATAGAACGGTTTAATGATATTTGCTTAATTTCTATGTTATCTCTAATTGAATTTACTGTAGTTTTAAATTGGTAATAGGTTTTTTTATAACGAATTTATTAGCTTTATAAAGAATTGTAAATTATCTTTTAAATGAAAAAGTAGTAAGAAAATGATTATATTATCACTCTTTTTAATCAAAAAATTCAATTTTGTGGGAAAATGCATGAAACGCTTTAAGTCAATTCTAAAAGTAGGGGCATGTAATATAATTATACTTTTATTTTATAACTGTAGAAAAATTCACCATTTTGTGACAGAAATACGTTTCAAGAAGCATTAAGAAATAGTTCGTGGTTAATTCAGCGTTTTATAAAATATGTTATAAAATAATTTCAATACAGACGGAGTAACAACTACACTACAATAATTAGCATAAAACTGAATTAACTAGCAATGTCGGCGAAAAAACTACTAAATTTTTTAAAATAAAGTGACATAATTTTTTCAATTAATGCATTTTATAAATAAATCCAAGTAAATAATATAATAACTTTTTATTAAGTCACGGACTTATTTAATTTTATTCCCTTTATAACCTACATTCGAAGACTAAGTTTTTTAAAAGTTTCAAAAAAAAAAGAACCAACAGTGTGTGTGTCTATTTTCGTAGTTTTGATCGTATTGGGAGTGGTTATCGATTTGCACGTAGTCTTCTCGCAACGCTAATTTATTTTCTGTTAAAAACTCGAAAGACGTAAATTTTGAGTTAAATCTTTTTTTTACTAAAGGAGCGACATATTATATTAGTCTTATTAAAAACTTTGTAACGTACATTTTGTTCTGTATTACAATTCAAGTCTTTCTTCTATTGAATTTGAATCTAGACATCATCTAGTTTACAGATCCACATTAACGCGAGTCAAGTAGTGGGCAATAACTAGTTATTAATATTTGCGGGGTGGTAGGGTGTCTGTACCCGACTGGATCGCGACCACCGTACACCAGGTGGAACACCCGCCATAGTGGCACGTTTGGGCGTGTCGCGTTCCGGGATCAGCCGGTGTATATCCAGCAACCGGGGGGGGGGTGCTGTCCCTGACTGGGTCGCTTGGCCGGCATGACAGCGGCGACCGGCGATGGATAGTATGTCTTTCGGTGGTCGCCATTGTTTTTAGATTGTACTGTGCTTACCATCAGGCACAGTACAGTCACTTTGCCGAGCTACAATAAAAAAAAAAAAAAAAAAAAAAAATTGACAAAGCCACTCTTAATGAACAATTCAAATAGTGATTCGAAGGCTGTCACTAACACAATAATCAGATAACCGGTGAATGATGACGTAAGTTATCATAACCGTGTTTATTTTTCTTTGGGATGCAAATGAAGTGGAACGATAGTCGGCCATAAAAAGCTTTGCACGTTAAAGTATCTCATTTAGTTAATGATTATCTTTATCAAAAATACCACTTCTATGTAAATGAAGCTATAACTTTAGATTAGGCTAATTTCTTATTTTTATTTCTTGGTTCGGTGTAATTGTTTCCATTAACCTCGAGGTTAATTTTGATAGACTTATCTAATCATGAGCCGATAAACTAATGAGAATAACCAAATTGGTATATTGCATAGAACAAATATATTCATAAGTACTCAAATTTTATAGCTATGGCTCGCGGGTTGGCTTGCGTGAATATTGATTTGATATATTCCTCGGGAACGTTACTTTTTCTGTACCCTATTTATATACCTGTGAGAAAGTTTATATAAAATGTCATGATAATAATCAGTTGAGTACCAATAGCATGGACAAACGAACAAGAATTACATTTATAATATTAGTAAGGATAAAGCGTATATTAAAATATGTATATTATACTTTACACCTTATTATTATAAAGATCTATATGTATAAAACCTCTGACCATCAAAGACTAAACTGATCATTTAGTATTTGACCATTAAATTCTATTGGAATTGTGTGACCAAGAAGCATTTGCCGGTCTCTAAAGTTATGGAATGATTCTGTTCGTAATAAAGTGAAGAAAGTGGCTAACTCAAAGATCATAATTTAATTTGGGTCTTTGAGTCACCGTTAGAAGTGACTAAGTGAATAAAGAACCGGAATTTTAAAATATTCAACAATTTGTATTTATGTATTTTATTTACTTCATTTGGTATAAAAATAATTATCCGGATTAAGTCTACGGAAATGTCTTTGGTTGTCTCTTGTTAATGTGTAGTCTAATTCGATGTTATACTCCTAAGTACTTAACATTTGTGGGGAAATCGTGTTCTGCGGTCATTGAACTCCGTGTCGCTACCCTACCGCTTGCCGGGATCGTTCCGCCATTCCCACTTCCCACAAGACAATGTTATAAATTATACACGCTGTCAATGATCGATGCTGCTGTTCCGATAAGTCACGTCGTCGGTCCGATTGTTTGACAAGTTTTTACGGACGTTACCCTCGGTAGGCGCTAAGGTAGCCACTCTCTCTGTGCCTCATCAAATATTAGCTTTAATAATATGTTTTATTTAAGATATTCAGCGTGTAAATTAAGTTAAGTTTACTATGGAGCTGATATAGTCAAAAAAAGCTCCTAAATAAATATAAAAAAAAATAAAAAATAGCGGCGTAAAGTATATTTAAATTTAAATATAATATATATTTAATTTTAAATATAATATATATTTAATTTTAAATATAATATATATTTAATTTTAAATATAATATATATTCTCAGCAATATACAAACTCCTTGTTATTTTTCATACATCTAATATTGTCTGTATATCTTGGTCTGTCGTGTAGTGGATTTTATTTTATATTCATAATCTTGTGTTACTTGACTCTATATTGTGTAAAATTGGTTGTGTTTTATGTAATATAGTCTGTTTATTGTGCATAAGTGAAGCGAATGAAAAATAATACCTTGGACCATGAATTCTGAGATGCCACAAAAACTCCATGGAAAGTTCTAACAAGATGGCCACCATCTTGTTAGTTCATTGAAATTATATCAAGAAACTTGTAATATCGATACTCACTTGACAATGGCAGTAATAGTCTACTAGAAGACTGGTTGCCAAAAATGGAATGAAAGAAGAACTTGTAATACTATTAACTACTCGACAATGGCATAATAGTATGCTAGAAGACTGGTTGCCAGTCTTACTATAACGAAGTATATTACGAATTTACTCCACATAGTATAAAAGATATAAACGCGCGCAGGTGTATTCAAGAAATACTGGTATATTTTGATAATGGTAAAAACATCATTGCCCGACACGTATTTTTAGAATTACGTACTATAAAGATAAATAAGTAATTATTATAAAATGTTGTATATATTCAAAGCTAAACAGTTGTTAATTGGAGTTAACGACATTAATACTCAAAATTAGATTCACTTAGGATAATAGATATAAGAGACTCATATTTTCATCAAAAAACCAATAATGTAACAAGAGAAAAAGCGGTAGTCGAATAAAGTACATCTTGCTTAATATAAAGAGAAAATAATATTCAATAGTGGAACACTCAAACTGAAAAAAATATTAACATCTATGCGTTGTCTCTACAAATACATTACTATCAAGTAATAAATAATAATTCCAAATTCAACGGTAACTGTTATCAGAGTCATTGTCAAAAATGGCATTTCCTGATCGATTCAATGTCGTTGTCATGCAAAGAGGGGAAAAAAATAAAATAAAACGAGAATATTTCTCTTAACATACAGCGAAACATATTTTTGGTGCCTGTTAGTTTCTAATTCGTAATTATAAGCGTAAAATTCGATGTAATAGCATGAAGAGCCGTGTCGATAGTCAGTTGTTCGCGAAAAGAATGCTAACGGGTCAACGGAACTTCCATGTTAGTTGCTGCTTGGTCACAAGATGTATATATCTGTGCGATATAATATAGTAGGAAGAATGACCGATCGAAGCGATTATGTTCCTGTTTTAAGTGCGTGGTCAAGTTATTTGTTACTAGCTGACCCGTGCCCACTTCGTTGGGCGGTAAACATTTATAAAAAACTACTTTTTGTGACTTAAATATAAAAGTTTGGTTAGACATTTTTGTAGGCATTATCAAGTTCTACAACTTTTATCTGCAACTCAATTATATATATCTCATCGTTAAGGCAGCGTTCGTAAGAAACGTTTTCGTTCGACCGTCTATTCTCCGACTTACTTTGCAAAACTGACTACCACAAAAAAATATTTTCATTTTTCGGGTTAATATATAGCCTATGACACTGACAAATAACGTGGCTTTCTATTGGTGAAAGAATTTTCAAAATCGGTTTAGTAGAAACAGATATTACCCTCTACAACGCTACAAACTCTACCTCTTTATAATATTAGTATAGACTAAGCCGTGCGCACTAGCGTCGAGCGTCCCCTTGTAACTATTTAAAAGTATTTTTATGTTTAACAACGCGTGTTATTTTAGAGAATTTTATGGGTAAAATGGCGTCTACTTCTTCCGTGTATGTAGTGTTAAACAATTCCGACGTTGTCTAAAAACGTTTTTACACCATACTGAAGTACCGTTAGTTTTAGTATATTTATGTAATTGTTATTAGTGTAACCAAAGTCATAGAAAATTGATTTCGTAAATCAGTATAAACAGTTATAATAATGGATTCGAGTTATTGGTATAGCTTGTCACAAATTGTCTACATTTTGTTACAACTAATAACGAAACATCTACGAAAGCTTTCTCTATTTTTTGTAATCGATACTTTCATTTGCATTTAGTTTTTATGTATATTGAAAGTAGTAGATTTATTTTGAAATATTATACGTAAGAAGATTGAATATGAAATGTTTCCTTATAACTTTGTTTAAATTCTTGAATTAGATATGTTTTTTTTTTCTATTCCGCAGACTCTTGCTTCTCACCTTTTTTTTGCTTTCGTTTAATTTGTTGTATACGTCAAGAATATTGGGTGATTTCAATTTTTTCATATAGTTATTTTTATTATTTCATTTAACTAATAACTATTTTAGGACGATTTTTTTTTTAATTAATGACGTTATTGTCTTTATGGCGGTTGCATTTTGATCCTATAAATTAGAAATGTTTAAACTATTTAAGGGATGATCATAAAAATGATAACTGGAGTTGAAAATAAATAGCTTGTTCCATGATACGACATGGAAAAAGACAAAATTAACATCCTGTATGGGAATCGAAACTGATCGCTTTAATTGGGTCGAGCGTTTATATTATGATTGTTAAGTAAGAATTACATAGATATTTATAGAATATAAACTTTAAAATTATGAAAATTGTAAAAGACAAAAGATATCATCTCATAAATAATTTATAGGCTGATTTGTTTTAAATATACATAAACGTGCGTTCTTTAGCAAAAAGTTAAACATTAGTTTTAAATTTTTTGTTACGTTATAACTGTTCTTTAATACCATATAGATGTGGTTTATATAAATACTTTATCATAACTACCTTAGGACTGTTAGTTGGGCGTGTTGTAAACCCACGACATTTGTTTATCTCTATTCGACGTATGAACTTTGGGGCATAAATAAAATGACATCTTGGATAAACTAACTGCCCACACAGCAGTTAACTTATTAATGAAGTTAATTCTTTAATCTTTATTTCATTTTAAGTATATATTGATTACTAAATCGAGTGGAATATATAATTATACAGCTAATTATATCTCTGATTACGTCTTACTGGTGGTCCTAAAATATCTATAAACTATATTCTTCAATATTTGCGTAAATTATAAAATTAATAAGCATAATCTTTTGTTAAAATATATTTAATAAAAGCATACAATTAAATGGTAAATTATTAATCAGATTTAAATAGATTAATCGATTTAAAAGTATGTTATGTGCAATATAATTTTTAAAACCTAAAACATAACCTGAAAAAATTCGAAAGAGCACAAACAGTTGTAACTTCTTATCTCTGCCGTACCGTGAAGCTATGAAACAATCTCCCGGGCAGCGTGTTCCCTCCTTCCTATAATATGGGGTCCTTCAAGCGTAACGTGAAGAGAAATTTATGCAAGCCGGCATGACAGCGGCGACCGGTGAGGGATGAGGGATAGCGTGTCTCTCGGTAGTCGCCGTTGTTTTTGGATTATACTGTGCTCACCATCAGGCACAGTACAGTCACTTTGCTGAGCTACGATAAAAAAAAAAGTTTAAGAGATTCTTTTATTGTAAGACGGCTTATAGTTACAGCATTATGTTTGATGGTTAGCATAGAAGAAAGCAAATAATCTAAAAACAACTATGACTACAGAGACATCTAGAATTCATCTTCGTTCCAAAACATGACATAGTAAAATAGTCTATATGCGTGGACTTCTGATCTAGTTCAGTATTACGATTACTATATATTCATCGGTTAACCCTGGAATGCGACACGCCCTAGCGTGGCCGAATAACGGATGTTACACCTGGTGTATTGTGGTTGCAATAAAGTGGGATACAATTCTAAACACTTCACTCCGAAGGAAGGTTTTTATATTTTGCAGTATAAACTTTTACGTTGTTATTAATATACTTCAGATACTTTTAGAATTAAATATATATTTACCTGTTATCCGCACCGGATTCGCACGGGTGTAGTAATGCAAAATGAGATCAAATATTTCCTTTAGAGTACGAATATTTACTCAAATAAAATGGCAACTGAATAACTGAACAGCAATTTGACAATTATATCAATATTTTAGATTTTTTATTTCAGTCTCTCAATTATATGGAACGTTTTTAAGTAAAACTTCTTATGGGCGGGTTTTCAAACTCTGATGGGCAATATTTTTGTGGAACGAAAAGTGGTGGAGGTAAACGCTGTGTCGTGTAAAGTGTTGAAAATACCGGTTCTTTTCCAATCACCGAAGTTAAGCTACTTCAGGCGTGATCAGTACTTGGATGGGTGACTGCCTGGAAGCATTGCGTAATGTTGGCTTTTTTTAACTAAAATGTTTCCTTGTAATACAAAGCTTTCACTTCTATCGTGTGTTTTAACGACGCATCCTGCTAAAAAGCTATTTTTTTACTTTCTACGATTACTCCAAACATTATCCTCTATACAAATCTTGTCCTGATGATTACAAATGGGTCATTCCTCCCTTTCCCCCCCCTTCACTTTTCACCCCCCAGTTTCTTTTTCATTTTTTTCCCCCATATATTTTCCCCTATTTTTCCCTTTTCATCCGTTTTTTTTTTTTTTTGAGTTCTATTTCTTCCATATTTTGACTTTTCCCACCATACCATTACCTGCTTTCCCTTTTTGCATTTCACCACGCCACGCTTTTTTTTTTCTTCTTCTACCTTATCCCTTTTTTTCCTTTTGTCCTTTCCAATACCACCATTTTTACAGACCTTCGCCATCTTTTCGCATTCAATAGTAGATTTAAGCACGGCTTTAACGTTTCCATCAACTGCCTAATTTTTTCTATTTTTTTCCACATAAATATTTTGAACTTTTTACCCACACCTTAAATTACCATTTACCTGACTTTTACCCTATTTTATGCATTTCACCCGCCAAGACGCATTTTTTTTTCTTCTCACCTTATCCCATTTATTTTTCCTTTTGTCCATCCAACCATCCATTTTTTACAAGACCTGCGCCACTTTTACGGCATTCAATAGATATTTTTAAGCCGGCGGAGTTGACGTTCCATCAACTGGCCCTTTTCATTTTTTCCCCATTTCCCCGCATTTTGCAGCGTTTTCTTCCTTTTTTTCATTAATCTCTTCGAAATTCCACAGGGGGCAGGAAAATTATTTACATGGAATGACCCAAAACAGTAAAAGGATTAACCAAATAACTGCAGCTGTTCTGTAATGATGCACTTAGATACATTCGCCAATTGATTTTTATTTATATAGATTAGACACAACATTTATACTTCTCGTATATCATGTAAGTATTATCTCCCGTCCTATTACTGTCTCTGTGTTGTACATTTTATAAAATGATTGTACATAGTGAGAGAGCTCTCATCTCGTATAAAATTAGCCTTGCGTCTATAGAAGATTGGTTTCTATAAGATATACTATTAAAATATTAATTACAAAGCAACCTATTATTAATCATTTAGAATGAAGAGTAGAATCAGATATATTTGTGTAAAATATAGAATAGTTTTCTAAGCTAGCTTCTAAACAATACGTAGCAGAGTAAGGAGGCGGCCATTACGTACCTACATTTAATATTTACGATTTTCAATTTTAAGCTCTAAAGTTATGAATTCAGATATCAAAATTATTTATAATTTTATGGTAATCACTTTTCACGGCTTACTAATTAGAGTTCCATTGAGTTTTAAAAGTGAGTTTTCGAGGGACGTAAGATTACCTATATAAACTTGAGGTACACTGTTTCGTTCGCGGGAATGACTTCATACAGTTATCGGACACAAATATAAATTACCGTCTTAATTACCGGCGGAAGAAATTGCCTTAACTTAATTAAACAACGGTATTTTTGTTACATTTTAAAGCATATGAAGTTTTAGTTAATCGATGATATACGTAATAGCAATATGATATTTTAATGAGGAATATGTAAATATTTCCTATATTTAGTGTGAGTAATATTTTTTTTTATATCATAGGATTCATCACGTGATGTTAAGTGATCACCACCGTCCGTAGACACTTCTAACACCAGGAGAGTCGCAAGTTCGTTGCCAGCCTGATTTTGGGAGAGAGGGGAGTGGGGGAGGGGAGTTGGTCTTTTTTTTGTAACTGGTTCAGCAAAAAGACTGCACTGTACCTGATGGAAAGTACGGTACAGTCTATAAATAACGGTGACTGTCAGTGTTAAATAGCAATGGCAGTCATCGCTATCATGCCGACCTGCAAAAGTGCTTCTTCACGCCTCGTTTGAAGGACCCCATGTCATAAGGGGGTGATACATGTATGTAGGTAGTTACCAATATTTTTGAATAAAACAGTTTTCTTCCCCCCTAGTTTTTTTACCTTTTCCAATAAAGGAAAGGAACACACTGGCTGGGAGACGATTCCACATCTTCACAGTACGACAAAATCTTCATCTTCCAGCACTCTCACTGACCGAACGAAACGCAAAAATGCCAGTACTGTTACTTCACGTCGGTGTTTCTGTGGGTCGGGTGGTAGTCTCCCGGGCGAGCCGACCCATTCATGCTGAAACCAGTAATAGCTTCAGCGTGGCTCTATCACCTACACAGTTTTAAGTTACAGTTAGTTTTAAGATACGCATTTTATGCAGTATTTTTTCCAATGAATAAAAGTATTATCGGTAATTTTTATAGCCTATCAATTTTTGAATGAGGTGAAGTTTCCATGTACAAAATTCCACATAAGTCGGTTAAATCAATTATGAGCTAAATTTTGGGTATTGAAATATTCAGAGAGATGATATTGACGCCATATTCGTAATTACTGGTCTGTAAAATAATACTGAACACAAAATCTGAAAAATAACATTAAATATAGCTATTTCACTAAACGTTGTCATTGGATGTCAGATAAATTAATTACGTTACAATTACGTACTCGTAATTAAGGATTCCATATTTTTTATATTAAAATTAATAAAAGCGGTTGGTTTTTCCCAATAAACTCGTTTTATATTATAATATTAAAAAAAAGTAATATATATTTTTTTTCTTCGCGAACCGACTACGCTATTGACCTAGCAAGGTCTTAACAGCTTCACCGAACTACGTTAATATATATTCAATGTTAGTAAGTGTCCATTACTGCATTCATTTAAATAAATGCTTATATTAATAAAGAATATTCGGTATATATTAATGTATAAAAATTTACTAATATTTTTTAGTTTAGACGATTTATGAGTCGAATTTAAAAATGTATTACAGAAGTATTTCGATATCTATAATAAAGTTTCTTAGTAATCTAGATTTTAAAGGGGCATCGTCACATAGAAGTCCTATTGAAAATTGTTTTTTTTTTTTTGTAATTTACATATTGAGAATTTAAACGACTGGTTTATATATCAAACGTCATCAGCAGGAACGATTTAAAAGTTCATCGTTATTCTATTTTATCACCACTTTTATAATCGTGGTAAATGTAATGCAACTGGATAAATAAACTTATCCCAACAAAAGTTTATTACTCACAGAGTAAGAATTATGACTGAGTTCAGTGACACTAGATACTTTTCATTTTATGTCTGTATGTAAATAAGTATTATACACATGCGGTAATTAGTTTTAATATATGTATAGCTTTGTTATATTTGCACAATGCCGGTATTCACTGAATCATTCATGTTTTCTACACACATTGTCGCAGTAAATTAATAAACATAATTAAATTTAGGTTTTAACAAAATGAAATTGATTAAATATGTCATGATTTTGTTTTTGTCAAATACTAGCGGGCCCGGCAGACGT
The DNA here is from genome assembly GCA_036509395.1 of Antheraea yamamai. NCBI lineage: Eukaryota > Metazoa > Arthropoda > Insecta > Lepidoptera > Saturniidae > Antheraea > Antheraea yamamai. The sequence goes on along the minus strand of AP028438.1, from coordinate 8,972,024 downwards.
TGTTCCGCCCTGATTATAAAAAAAGCCGGGACAAATTATATACCAAAACGTTTCTCGTGAATCACTTTATCCACTGGTGAAAACCGCATAAAGATCCGTTCAGTAGTTTTTGAGTTTATCGCAAACAGACAGACAGACGCGGTAGGGGACTTTGTTTTATACTATGTAATGAAATAGGAAAATAAAATGATTACTTCAGAATTTATATCTTAAATCAGATAAAGTTACAATTACGTACTACGTTGTACAAGTATCAGAACGATGCACATAAGTCTTATTATTCAGTCGAGAGGTCGCGGATTTTTTTATGATGAGCATAATTGTGACTTCTTTCTTTAGATATTAAATATTTGTACATTAACTATTTAGCTACCGTAATACAAATTATGCCTAGTTTACAAATCGTTGGCTTTGAATGTAATTACATGCTTATATTTATTTATTTTTGTGAAACTAGTTTTTGTCCGTGGCTTCGCTCGCGATTTTTTTTTTTTTTTTTATTGTAGCTCGGCAAAGTGACTGTACTGTGCCTGATGGTAAGCACAGTACAATCCAAAAACAATGGCGACCACCGAAAGACATACTATTCATCGCCGGTCGCCGTTGTCATGCCGGCCTGAAAGCGACCCAGTCAGGGACAGCCCCCCCCGTTGCTGGATATACACCGGCTGATCCCGGAACGCGACACGCCCAAACGTGCCACTATGGCGGGTGTTCCACCTGGTGTACGGTGGTCGCGATCCAGTCGGGTACAGACACCCTACCACCCCGCGATAATGTAATTTCCACTATACCTCGAGAATACGTTTACATACAATATACCGAATGGAAGGTACTATATGCCTTTTTCTATCACCTTAACTAACCTGTATGCACAATCTAATAGATATCGATTAAGTATTTATGACGAGAACGCGTAACAAACAAACTCACTATAACATGAATTAGAATTAGGACAACTGATCTTCTATCTAAAGTCTACTGTGAGGATTTCGAAGGGCGAGAATACTATAGGGTGATCGAACATACCACTGAGCTTTAAAACCGTAGCAGTTAAAAATAACCATCGCACATCAGCTCGAAGGGCGTCGGAAAAGTCATTATGTTACATTACTTTAAACAAATTAACATAATGTAAATAATAATTGCATCATAATTTATGCAAACTGTGGCTGATTGTTGTTCACGCCGAATAAGGTGCCTGCGTTCGTATTCAAGTTAGTAAATACACGTCTAGCAATTATGAGCGACGCGTAATTGACGTAAGAAGACCGGTCCGTCGGACAGCATTTATTTTTAGCTCAAGTTCATAATAAAAATAAACGTTTCATGATTTCTAATTTCTCATAATGAAAGTCAATTTTCGCTGTATGATGAGTGTATGTTATATAATACATATAACGATTTAGAACATTCTTCATTCCTATAAATTCTAAATTTACATTTTTTATATACACTACGTAGTTTCATTACTTAGTTTTTCATATTTTGGAGAATGCTTCGTAATGACAACTCATTTTCAGATAAGGACACCCTAGCTCAGTGCTCTATTAACACATAGCTAAGTAACTGTTATGAAATTGTTAAAAATAAAACGCTATTGATTTATAAATTACAATCTATCTGTATATAGAAATTCTAAATTGTCTGTTATTTGTCCGGGCCAAGCTCCTAACCTGCTGAAAGAATCTTGCCGATACTTTTACCGCCAGATAGGGAATCTTTCAAAGCATTATCTGGGCTTTGTTACTACGCTTTTGTAAAGGGGCTAAACTGTAATTGTAAAATTTAATAAATGTAACTTAGAAACGATTAAGGGGTTACAGATATTAACTAGTCACGAAAAAAAAAATACAATCCCACACTTTATTCAGGTAAAATACTTTACTTCTCATGGAAGAACAAATCCATTTTCACAAGTATAAAGTCACTCGCATCACAAAGAGTAGAGTATTAATATAAGTGCTATGATAGTAAATTATAATTGAATAAGTCTTGTCGGTGCAGTAATAAAATAAATGGCATGAACCATAACACAGTGAACATAAAAGCAGTAATACCGTATTATGTTCATATAACTTTGATATAATAAGGCTATTATATTGTATTATAAAACTCACGTATATATGATTATTGTATAAAACATATGTACAAATTACTACAACATAAACAATAACAGATATTTCTGTAGGGAAGATTTCATTAAAACGTTCTATTTAAGGTAGAAGTGTTGATAAAAAGTGGACAATTTAGAAAATGCCTTGATTACTTCCCGTCGCATCTCCGCTTGAGTGGGGTTAATCATTTTTCTCTTGGGAATGCGGTATAAAATTTTAATTATTTATATAAGGGAAATGACTGAGGCAATTTACTCTTTTATTAGAGGGTAATCTAATTCTTTTTTTCAGATCATGGTCTATGGTCAAATTGTTATTCTAATATCTTAATAATTTTGTACGAATAACATTCTCAAATGCATGTTGAAGTTTCTGTATACAAGAAAAAATTAAAAGATTAAAATTTGATAACATCCGTTAGATCAATTTACTGTATGAATCTAATTGCATAAAACATTTTTTACTTATGTTTTCTAGTTAATTCGTAGTTTTAAATGTAATGTGCCAAAGTTATATATTGTATGACTTTCTTACACAAAATCTTATGAGAAGAATGTAAGGTGAAATTAGGCTCTGTCATAAAGATTTCCAATAAAGGCGAATACGTAGGTAAAGAGTCGAAAGGAATGAACTCATTATGTTGTATTTATGTTACGCTCTGCGGTCATTTCGTCCGGTAGCGTGGGTTTTGTACTGATTCGGATTCGCTGCGAACGGTTTTTGTAACGTTGGCTCGTGGTTTTCCGATTATTTGTTGCAGAATCCGTTATATTTCGAGTAGGTGCCGATTCACCGCGAGTTCTTGTCGTCATTCTCTGTTCTAAAAACGATTTCGTAGTACCTTCGTAATATTTTTTACTAGAGATGTTATTATAAGCCTATAACCCTGTATAGTGTCTTTCAAGAAATTTGGTTTCTAAATTCTCACTCAATTTCCCAAAAACATATGTGTAAAGATTATTTTTTTAGTAAAATAAATAGTATTTTGGAATGTTTGTTTAGACAGTTGCTAAAATAGAGTCCGCCTGTGTATTTTCTGCGTTTATATTTTTATTAATGATGTTACCAGCAGATTACATTTGTGTAACTTTGTTACATAGAATGCAGAATTTTTTCCATCTCGCTTGACACATAATATTATTTAGCCAGTTTAAAAAACATCCTTATATAGTCAATATGTTACTTTGATATATAAACTATATTACTGCTATATAAGTTTCGTCGAAATCATTTGTCTAGTTTTTTCCGTAAAAGTGGCAAACCTCCAACATAAGCAAACATCCGCACAAACTGTCTTGTATCTTATAACATTAATACTAACCGTCAAAATCAGAATCAAAAATACTTTATTGGATTTAGGTCCTGTGAAGGCACTTATGAAAGTCAAAACTACTATCGGTTCGGTAAACAACCTAGTCATCGAGAAGATCCGTCAAGAAACTCAATCTCAATTTTACATATTACAAATATAGATACTTCGTTACAAAAACTTCATTTTTGTTGGATGCACAGAGAATGGCGTCATTTTCAGACATCACTATCTTTGAAATATTGATTCACCCTATAATAGCCTTTAGACATTAAAGCTCGCTTGACATTGAACTTTGAAAATTGAAAACTTACTGGATGTTCAAAATTAGAATATT